>CM076576.1:76711299-76856520 GCA_034641835.2 Pinus albicaulis
GTATTCATGCTCAACCATCCAAAAACAAAACAAACCCTTGGCCTTCATAACTATCCTAATATCATTACCCCAAAAATTCAAAGACAAATCCATCTTTGCACTTATTGGAGAGATCCCTCTGGGGATTCAGGAGGGCTAGATCCTAGAATCCCAAAGTTGGTTGAAATAATGTTGCTTCTGTAGTTTTAGTCTCATATTCACCTTTAAAATTATAGATTCTAACAACCTTTGTGACTTTCATCTTATACACTTTAACTCTGATGCTCTTTGACTATTATGTTTTCACTATCATTGTGAATTTTCATTTCACTTTTACCATTCACTGGGCAAATTTATCTTTCTCTGCATAAATGACTTCTTTTCGTTTTGTTGCCTGAAATCTTTTGTTAAGGAATATCATTTAAAAATCATTTCTTCATGAACTCTTGGAGTAAAACAGATCTTTAACTAGTATTTAGATTGTTTTATCCAAATTCTCCTTTTTCTAATGACTTGCAAAACAAAATAATTATTAATAAAACAGAGGTCTGCATGGAGGGATAATGGCTTTGATGATGGGAAAAGAGTGTGAAAAATGGTTTGAACTGCAGTAGGTTTTCATTTTTATTCCTTCTAATTTATGCACAAAAAGGGGTTTTGAGCATTTATAAAAGGGTTTTCTTCATTCACAGGGTTTATAAAGGTCTGCAATAGTTAAATTTCTTCAATTTTGCTTAAAACAAGTTACATTCTTCATAAAAATTTGAATTTATCAGGGTTTCACATCAAATATGTTCTTTTGGGGGTAAATACAGGTCTTTCTATGGGAAAAATAGGCTTCGCAAGGTTCTAATTGGCATAAATTTGGTTCTTTCGAATGAAGGGAAGGTTATTTTCTTCAAAGAATACCTCTTTTTGCAGGTATTTGGTCTTGAAAAGGTTTCTGAGGCGTTAGAGAGGATTTCTAATAGTTTTTGAAGTCTCTTGAAGTAAACTGGGAGATTGAAGTTGTCCCAGCAACAGTTGAAATGGATTTCTGGTTCTTTGGGTGAAAAAATGGAGTACAACGCTTGATTTTTAGTCGGAGATGGTTTAAAAATGGACAGATAATGCAGAAAGGGCTTAATTGTGCGCGTTATGAAGTTTTATAGTGTTTTTTCTTTAAATCATGTTAAGTATTGAATGGTGGTCAAATCATAGGATGGGTGGTTTTGGGGCTTTGAAGAATAGAAACCGCGAGTGGTTATCGCGCGCATTTGAGGTGGTAAGTGGTTTGGAATGGATCGAATGTTATCTAGTAGGAATGAGCCACGTGGAGGAGGGAGAGGATTTGAAAACCACCTATTTCACGTGGAAATGAAAGTGTTATCATCGCGTGGCTTTATTTGCGATATGGGATTTCAATTGTTGGATCGGGAAGGGTCTATGCGAACGGTTAAGATTTGTTTAAGGAGTAGCATGGAATTCAGAGGTGGGGTCCGGGGTTTATTAAAGCGGCGGGATGGGTTTCAAAACTTATAAATATAAATTTATAAATTTAAACCTTGGGTTGTATGATGGGAGGAGGGGTAAAGTCATATATGCATAAATTATAACTTTTCACTATGTTTAATTAATACATAAGCGTGGGTTTTATTATATGGTTTTTAAGCTTTTTGATGAGTGTTAAATAACCATAGGGGACGGGGATATTTTTGTTATTTTGATAGCTTAAAACAAATGGGATAGGGGCGAGATTTATATTTCGCACATGGGATATTTAATCATTGGTTTAAACGTAAAATAAAGGGTTTGTGGGTTATTTAAAATAAAGGGATTTAATACTATATGGGTGGGTGTAGTTTAGGGAGTTAATAAATAAGTTAGAAGTTAATATGGAAATGGAAAATGTATATAAAGAATGAAAATACATGTTTTAACTCTAAGTAAAGTGAAAATAAGCATAGCTTTTCTTTGTTGTATTTTTTCACACTTTAACTTAGGATAAATGCATTTTATGGGTTTTTTGAAAGGGAATGAAATTAGTTATTTAGGATTTCACTTTTACTAAGTAAAAATGGGTTTTTACTTAGGAAAAAGGGATTATGATTATGAATGAAGGATGAATGCTGATGAATGTGGGCTTTATGTAGGAATTTAATATTTTTAACCAATCAGTCATCGAGCCTTGAGTTCGGTCCCAATATAAGTCAGAGAAATGCTCTGAGCCTTTTTGAATGATAGTTTAGAATACTAAATAATTGTAGGGGAGGGGAAATTAGTGATTTTTTCCCGATGATGCTTTATTACATACTTTCTCAACTGCTTTCTACTTACCCATTTTTATTTCTAACATTTTTTACTTCATTTTTGTTGAACACCTAATCCTCCATGGGTAGGTGTGGAAGACAAAGAGTCACAAAGGAGTCCAAGTGATATTGGAAGATGAATCCAAGAGTCACACTATTGTATTATAAATGTACATCTATGGTGAATAATATGAGCATCTCATGCTTATATTTCTATGTGTGTGTTTAGTTTCTTCATACACCATGTGTGTGTTTAACATGGTACCGGAGCTTTTCGGTTTAGTGGCCTCTATGTAAATAAGAGTTATCTTTGGAGCTTTGTTTCTGGCTACTATACGCACTTTGTTGCTATAATTTTGGAAGATTGTTTCATGGTGGGCTTGCACTATTTAGTCTTGCTTCAAGATTACAGAGAATGCATGCTTGAAGGGAATTATGTTAGGAGATTTACCTTTTGTTTCTGAATGTATTGATGCCTATGAGAGTTGGAAGGACGTGGCTATATAAATCCTATCTTTTTTTTCTGAATATATTGAAGCCTGATAAGAGCGTAGGTATGCAGGTCCAAATTTAACATTAGTTTTCCATTGTAACTCTTGCTAGTTCCACCCTATTCTCTTGAACTTGTGTCTGCAGAATTGTAGGGGGGGGAATGCTGGAGTAACTGGGCTGTAGTAGGTCTTAAATTTGGTTCCTTTTCTAAGCATTTCAATAAAAAATATTTTTCTAGTGGTGATGAATGATCTGGAATTGGGGGATGTGAATTTGTTGTCCCAATGTGAAATAAAGCAGCCACCTCTTGAAACTGTTGGCTCCATTACGTTAAAATGCCGCTGGTATTGGTTATTGTTTTTTCTCTGGGTTTGCAAATTCAATGAATTTTTTTGTTCTGAACATCATTCTGTATAAAGAAGAGAGGTGTGGTTACAGTAATTTGTATGAATAGGGTTTTTGTGAGGCAATTAGAAAGATGAACAGAGTGAAGCAGCTGAAGAAGCCATTGTTTGTTTCCCCTCTGCAACGCAATCCAACTCAACCACAAATTCCCTGCTTTGCTTCGCTGATATTTGAATTATCAATTCAACCTGCTCTATTTGGTGAATGACTTCTGGTGCCATCCAATATGGAGTTCCCTTCATTGACTTGGCCCGTGTAATCGTGACCAGCTCAACAACTTTCTTGGATGCACCAAAGTCTGCTAATTTGATGCACCCTTTGTTGTCGACAAGAATGTTTGCACCCGTTGGTTCCGTTGCCGGGATAGGAACGGAGTAGCTCCAAGCTTCCATCCACACAACACTCCACGCTCACTCTGCCACGGGAAGTGGAAGCGACGAGAATGCGCAGCTCTTAAGATTTGAACCCTTGACCTTTCGCTCAAAAAAAAAAAAGTCTGAGCCTCGTGAAAGTGACAGTGAATTCAATTTAATTCAACATCAATGTCGATGTATATGCATAAGATTCCATTGAGTTATTGAAGCAAAGGGGGAATTCGCCATTCTTGAAATTTCTGTCTGAATCTCTGAACAGATACTTTTATTGTCCTACCATGTTCCACCTGCCTCATTTTCGAGCCTTGAACGTTGCCCCTAGGAACCAAAATCTGTTAAATTCCATGCCTAGAATATTTCTTGAATAGAATAATTGGCTTGAGAGAAAAATTGTTCATTCTACAGACTGGTCGATGGTGGGGTGATACATTAACTGTCAGTGTTTATGTTTTCCCGTTTGTAACAATTCATCAATTCATTGGTACTGAATTTCTTGGATCCAGATTTTTTTTGCTAACTCATTGAATTCGAGCCTGGTAGCTATAGGCTTGAATCCTCTTGTCAAGTTCGCTGCATACATATTTCAGCGTATGTGGCAGAGATGAGAGCTCAAAGTCTCTTGACATGGCTATGAGCTCATTTCCAGCGTGTCTGTGGACACAGCTTTCGCGGATTCACTGTACTTGCTGTAAATCTGAGCCAATTACACAATTCTGAGTAGATTTTGTATGTTCTATACTTCATTGCATTTTCTGTAAGTGTTCCATCCTCGCTTGTATATGTAGTTTCTGTTACTGCTTAAAAAAAAATGCTAAAATTGTAGCATACATTTTGAAGAGGACTGATTGAAACCAAACTGAAGAATATTCGCAATTTGTCTACATTGTAAACGGGTGCAGTATCAGTTGAACCCGGCACCCTTTATTTCTTGAGCCTGAATTGTTGAGAAAATGGCTAAAATAAATGATGCATTAGAGTTGTTGAATAACCTCATTCATTCCATTGTTCATGATATGGTAAAATGGAGCAAGAACTCTCTTTTTAATATTCAAACTTTCTTGCAAGATGCACAAGACAAGATTGATCTTTTGCAGTTGGAGTCTCAGCTTCAGCAAGATGAAATTCAACAAAAGAGTCATCATTTTGAACCTGTTTCTGTTCAGAAAATTGAGAAGGACTCTCATTAGCAACAAGAATATAAAGTTGCAGTCGATTCACATTCAGTTCTTTGTACAAGAGCAGATTTACATGCAGATGCAGTAGCTCAGTTTGCACTTCCCAAGCCCATCATCAGACCTTGGGAAGAGCTTGTCCACAACAAGCATAGAATTGGTCTTGGATATGACAAGGAGTTGTCCTTTCATATTCCGGACTACTCCAAGCCCGTCAAATTTTAGAGTGTCAGATTTCTTTATGACAGTTCACCTGTAGCTGTTTCAGATCCTGCTCCTCCTGCACAACACCAACAACAAAAAATTAAAAAATTCCAACACTGTGATCGCGTTGGCCATATGAAAGATCATTGTTTTGATCTTCACCCATGTAAGCACTGTGGTCGGCACACCCATTCTTCACACAAATGCTTCAGAAACAAGCCTCTTACAAGAACAAAGATTTAGCTTGGATGGATCGCTTCTTAGAAATGGGCATCGACAGCCAAGAAGATGTTTAAGTCGCATGTCAGAACATGTTCTATAATATTGAGCAAACTTGCAGTTGAGTATTCGCCATCATCTCACCTTGTACCTGACAAGGGGGAAAATGGTGGTCATCTACAAGCTTTAACACAACAGTTCAAGTGAGCCTGAGCCACAACCTGTCATTCTAGATTCAGAGTTGTAGCAGCCAGAGACACGGATTCCCATGAGCATGCCTTTGGTTGATGGACAACCTTAAACCATCCATTTGAGGTTGATATTATTCCCCTTTCGGGACACTTACTCTAGTAGAAGACTTCAGCTTCTTGCCAGCATTGGAAGAGTTCCAGGAATTGCATCAAGCATTCCAGTGTTGGTGGTCATCCTTAAACCATCATAGGTTGTAGACTTCCCTTCTTTTAGGTTGAAGGTCTCCCTCTTCAAATATGAGGGACACTTCCTCTAGCAGAAGCCCTCAGTTTCTTGCCAGTTTTGGAAGAGTTTCGAGAATTGCAATAAGCGTTGCATTCCAATGTTGGTGGTCATCCTTAAACCACCTCTTTATGCCAACATTTCAGAGAGTTGATTTAGCCTAAGTGCTGCCATGCATACTTTGCAGATTTGTATTACAACCCTCTTCTTGGACTCACGCATACCCCTTCGGATTAAGGGGGGGAATGTTGAACACCTAATCCTCCATGGGTAGGTGTGGAAGGTGAAGAGTCACAAAGGAGTACAAGTGACCTTGGAAGATGAATCCAAGAGTCACACCATTGTATTATAAATGTACATCTATGGTTAATAATATGAGCATCTCATGCTTATCTTTTTATGTGTGTGTTTAGTTTCTTCATACACCATGTGTGTGTTTAACAATTTTCATGGGTGCATTTAAGCTTGCAACCCTAAATCAATTTTCTTTCAGAGCATAAAAACTATCTAAGTCTAACCTTATTTCATCCGAGGGCTCAGATTAAACTGTTGAGCTCCTCATTTATTCTTTATCTTATCTACTGATTTGTCAATTTTAAACTGTTTGAAAGATCTTTATTCTCTATCTAACAACATGAAATTTAAAGCATGAGAGGTCAAGTTTAAACTGTTTGACCCTCATGGATTGTGGCATTTAGGAAAATTTGCACACAATCTTATTTGCAAAAAGTAAACTAAAGTAGTGGCATTTAAACTTGCAACACTTTCATGATCTATTTTTGATGGGGTTCACATTTAATATTCTTTTGATCTTTGTTTCTTTTTGTCCTTTGATTGTTCTTTTAGGACATGCCCTCTTTTCATTTTTTAATTTGGAAATACATTTGCAGAAAGCAAAGGTATGTACAATATTTCAAGATTTTAACAGAGTCAATTCAAAATTATGAATCCTATATTTATAGGACCCTAACAGCTGCCATTACTTCTTCTTCTGTTACCTCTTTGGTTAAATCTTTATTTTTTCCTCATCTATGATGTGCGAAATGTGCATTAAAAATTCCTATGCATCTGCGTGGCCATCTCCTACTATTAGAAATGTTTTGAAATCACTGAACACTTATTTTTTAATGTCTTCTTGTCCTTTAATCTCATCCCCTCCTTCTCCTGTGATTTTTTCTATGTTATTTCTTATCATTTCAGTCTTTGCCGAGTTATGGAAGAAGGTTGTATTCTTGTCCCCTACTTGAATCCAAAGGTATCTAGATTTTAGTCCCCGAGATTCTTCTTCTTTCCTATTATTCCTGTATATCTTCCAGTGTATCTCTTTCTCCCTCATCTGATTTTATTTTGTGTCCTCCATAGTTTCCATATTCTCTTGGATTTTTGCCAATTCTTTTTGCAACTTCTCCTTTTCCCTTTGCAGTTCTTTGTAGCTTTTTTTGGCCCAATCCTTGAGACTTGCTTTGACCCTCTTTAATTTAGATTCCCAAATGTAGCTGGGAGAGGCATTTGTTTTTTGCTTCCATGTTTTTATTACTTCTTGTTTTCCCTCTTCACTGCTGCTCCATAGTTGATTGTACCTGAATGGGAGAGGCCCATAATTTTCTAAGGAGCCAAGCTCAATTGCTACTGGTTTATGATTAGAGGCCACTGAGGGGATGATCTTGGATGATATCTTACTATAGCAGGCCACTATGTTGTCCTTAATAATAATTATGTCCAACCTTTCCTTTATGTTATCCTTTCCTACCCTCATATTGTCCCAAGTGTACTTCCCATTTTTAGGAGGTATATCCAATAAGTTGCATCTCTCTATAAGCTCTTCAAGTGTGTCTCGCGAAGGATTTGGATGGAATAAGCCTCCTCTTTTTTCTTCAGCTTTGAGTACTAGATTTAGATCTCCTCTAAGAATTAGATTATCCTCTTTTTCTTCCAAAATTGTTTCTTTTAGCGTTCTCCAGCAAGTTTCCTTATCTTTGTAATGATTTAGAGACTAGAAATTGTATAGGCCGATTTGTCTATCCGAAATTTTACTTTTCAACTCTGTCTTTACCCAATGTGCTTCCATTTTATGGTTGTATAATTTCCACTTTTCTTTATGCCAAATTGTGTTGATCCCTCCAGAGGCCCCAATGGCTAACAACGTTGTTCCTTCATAATTTTTTTATTTCTTGGATGATATTGCCAATTTTTTGACTCTTGATTTTGGTCTCCTGGATAAGTAGGATGTCTGGTTTTTCCCCTTTGATAAGGTCTTTTATGATGTTTATTTTGGAGGGGTGCCCTAATCCTCTGTAATTCCAAGAGACCATTATCATTATTTATTTAGATTTGTTGTCGAGGGATATTTCCCTTGTAGATTTTGATGGCTTTTCTCTTTGCTTTGATTCCTTTTTCAAGATAGATTTCCATTGGGCATTAGGTTCCTAAAGTGAGGTCCTTTACTGCAACCTCATCTCTGAGTTCCTTGTTTGATTTTCTTCCACCTTACTTATTATTATCAACAGATACTGAGGACTCCTTTGATTGATTTATGGTGAGGATCCTATCAGATGAGGGAGGAGGAGGGCTAGGAAAGAGGGGGGAGGATCCAAGAGAGGAGGGTCAGAGGAAAAACCCAAAGGGGAAGAGGAGCGAGGAGGTGTAGCGCAGTGTCTGGGGGGCAATGGAGAGGAAAAGGAAGGGGCAAGGGAGGTGAGAGGAGGATCAGAGGGGATGAAAAGAGGGTTGAAGGGGTTCAAACCTAGGAGGGTTGAGGAGTCAAGGATGGAAGGGGAAGGTTGAGTGGGGGATCTATGAGGAGGGGAGGGGGGGTCTGAATTTTTTGGATGCATGGGTGCTTGCGAAGTTTTATTTGTTGTCTTTTTCTTTTTGACTTGCTCCCATTTTTGTTCTTGATTTTCCTCAATTTTTTTTGTGTTGTTCATCTTTTTTGCTACATCTATTTGTAAAGTGCCCGTATTCATGACATACCTTGCATTTGAAAGGTATTTTCTCATAATACAACTGCTGAATGTGTGTCCAGTTGTCTACTTTGAGCTTGATGGCTTCCAGAAGCCCTTCTCCTAAATAAAATTCAACACAGATCCTCGCACAAGCCTGCATGTTGTCTTTTGGTTCGCTCCTGTTAATGTATTTTCCGAC
Organism: Pinus albicaulis; assembly: GCA_034641835.2. Taxonomy (NCBI): domain Eukaryota; kingdom Viridiplantae; phylum Streptophyta; class Pinopsida; order Pinales; family Pinaceae; genus Pinus; species Pinus albicaulis. The sequence continues at coordinate 76,720,051 of CM076576.1, forward strand.
TGCGTTTCCTATTGCTATAACAGAGTCATCTCCCCAACAATGCAATGGTAGATGCGGAAGCCTCACCCAAATCGGAACAACATTTGGAACATCTAGTTTCGGATCAAATTCAGGAGTTCATATGATCAGATAGAGTCCTCTTTTGTCCATAAAATACATGCCACTTCTGAAGATTAAATCTCTGTCATCCTTGGATTTTAAATGAAAGGTGAAGTATCCCCTTCCACAAAATCTAATGGCTATCTTCCCTTGCATCACTTGAGACTAGTTTCGCTCCACCCATTTCTGAACAGTTTTGGGAGAAGGCCATAAGCCTGCAAACTGACCAACTAAAAATTTTTTTGATAGAGAAAGAGAAACTCTATGAGGGAGGTTAGGAGGTAGATTGATATTAGGTATTTATTCAAGCTTTTTGACAAATTTTGTGACTGCAGGACGATTTCACTGAGGTCCCATTGAGGATATCAAGGAGGAAAATGTGGTCATAGAATCATACAGAGGGGGTTGAGAGTTGTTGACTAACAGATCAAGGAGCGGAACCCCACCCGGATCAGTCTCCAGGAGGGCCATGGTGGTAGGAGGCCAATGCACAATGCAACATAGCTCAAATCAAGGCTAGGTCATGCGCAACACAACGCAGGGAAAATTGGGCTGGGCTATTTATTTCCTCCACACTCCTTATTAGGGAACATTTATGGATATTAAAGTAAGTGAATTATTTTCCCTCGTATTAGATTCTTGATAATTATTTTAAGATTAGATTTAAGATTTAAGATTAGACTTAAGGTTTTGTGACTAGAATTTTTATAATTTTTAAAAGTTTTTACTGGATTCATATCTCAGGTGGTTGGGTGGATTGTTTGTTCTCCTCCCTTCTTGGGCTCAAATACCACAAATGACATGTTGGGAAGATCAACTCCAGTGTGCCTCTCATTGTCATTATCTTTGATATGTCTCTTAAATAGATTCTCGGGTTATAGTGGAAAAATAGGTTTGATCCTAGTCCTAGTCTAGATAACTCTAATGACTTACTAATTTCCATGGTTAAAAAAAAAGGTATATCTTAATAATTTCCATGGTTATGATATGTCTCTTAGATAGATTCTTGGGTTATAGTGGAAAATTAGGTTTGATCCTAGTCCTAGTCTAGATAACTCTAATGACTTACTAATTTTCATGGTTAAAAAAAAGGTCTATCTTACTAATTTCCATGGTTAAAAAAAAGGTCTATCGTTAATTCCCACACATTACTAACTCCACAGAGCATACTTCCACATTACTAACTCCATAGACATACTTCATAGGCATACTTCATGGTGAAGTAACATGACAACCACATAGATTTGAGTAGAATAATTAAACAGTTGCCTTATTAGAAACGTAACTCACACATGAAAACTTTGTTTAATAGACCAAAGATTGGTCTCAGTGGAAGTTAACCATCATCATCAACATTAATAAAAATGACCAATTATAAAAAAATTGTCTACATAAATGTAATAAAGATCTCAAGGACATATGTCCTCCAGATCAAAAACCATAAAATACAATTACTTTAACTTAGATCCTACAAATTTTCAATTTTGATTCATTAATGGAGTTTTTTATTTTTATTATTTTTATTTATTATTTATTTATATAATATCTATATAAATCCAATTTAATTGATTTTTGCATTAAAAGTAGAAGGTACTTTACAACCCTAGGGAAAATTTGTTTCGATCCTAAAAATATAAGTTAACTTCATTTTAAATAACACACAATTAACTTAAATATTACATATATGTATAGGACATTTAAAAAAATTAAACTAACCAAAATTTATTTTAAATTTGAATTTGTCAAACACACAAAAAAAAAATTAAATTTGTTAATGCATTAATTTTTTAATAGAAAAAAATTTAATACATGATACTAATAAAATATTTATATATTCAAAAATTCGTTCAAAATAGATTTAACAAAATAACATTTTTTTTTTTCATTTGGTAGAGATTATAAATTTAAGATGTTGTTTGATTTGCAAAGTTCAAGGGTATTGGGGTTTTTAAGGTTGTTCCATTTATACATTCATAAACACATTTTAAATACCAAAAAATCACAATGTAGCCCAAAATTATATCCTTATATTTTGGAGAAAAAACCATTTTATCTATTAATTAAACCCATATATATATATATATATATATATATATATATATATATATATATATATATATATATATAACAACTTAATTTTTAATGAAGATAATGATGATGAAGAATCAAATTTAGATTTTTCTCCTCTCTTAAGGTTCGATAGACCGCATTGGTCTTAATTAGACATTAACCATATATATATATTAAACAACCCAATTTTTAATGAAGATAATGATGATGAAGAAGAATCAAATTTAGATTTTTTCTCCTCTTAAGGTCAGATAGACCTCCATTGGTCTTAATTGGACGGTAACCACCATCATCATCATTAAAAATTAATTAAATAGTATAAAACTTTCCACTATCTTTTTCACTACTTTTTTTCAACCAAAAAAAAAAATCATTTAAAAATCTATTTCATTAACAATTTTTTTTACGGTATTTTATTTTCTTGTTATTATTATTTAATTTTTTTAATTAAAGTTTCCGTTATTTTGTTTTATTGGTATTTTAATATTTTAAATATTAGTTTTGTGTATCCTAAAAGAATCTAATAACTTGGGTAACTATTATTAAACCTTTGGGTCTATGACCTGTTCTTTTCTGGGTAAACAACGTCACAATCGAGGAATTTGAATCTTGAATCTCTTATTTTTCACAGAGTTTATTTCGGATTCACAAATTTTACATCATTTCGATTACCAATTAAACTACCCAAAACACATTTTAAATATTATATATAAATTTAAACCAAACCAAACCACATGAAAATTAATTTAAATTACAAATTTACTGGATTACGTGATAATGTTTTTATTTTTTATTTAATGTATTGTAGTATGTTTGTCGTTATAGAACTTTGTTGTGTTATAATTTTTATAACAAAATATTCAAACCATTTAAAAATAATAATTTAAATAAAATGGTTGTAAAATTTGCATTAAAATAAGGTCATGCGATAATTTCTTTTTATTTATAATGTGTTTTGTACTTTCAGGTTTCTATCTTTGGTGATGACTGTGTGTCGGACCTGTCCCACTATGAAAAAGTGGGTCGCATATAAAAATGATTGCACCCATTGCCCCCCCATTATATTAACTTACATTGACTTCGTTTCTCAGGAACCTGCCCTTTGCCCTAAGTTACCTTTGGAAAAATTCCTCCCTCACTTGGTTATTAATGTCATTAACAATAATATAATATTTTGTGAGTTCTTTCTGACCATCTTTTTAAATTCTCTGATGCTCTTTTTCATTATTTTAATGTAAACAGGTGGACTAATAAACTTTTACCCACCCTGCTTACTTATAATGGTAAGTAAATGTGTCTTGAAAACTGCAAGTAGTTATGAACCAAATACTAAATAACCAGTCTGACATGATTCAAATTTCAAGGCTACTAATGCGGTGACAACACCAATTCAGACTGACCTCAACCCTCTAAGGGCCAGCTAAAATATACTTAGTTTCAAGATAAATTGACTGACCTCAACCCTCTAAGAGCCAGCTAAAATATGCTTAGTTTCAAGATTTGTAGGTCTCGGAACTCATTAGAGAGTCCCCCCATGTTGGAAAACCTCCATGTTCATGAAGTAGACGCGAGATTCTGTCTCATCACAGTCTGCATTCCACTGGTTGGCTAGCAAATTCTACGTCATCCACTGACACATCATTAAAAAAGTAATACTACCGGAACTTGTACCAACAGCTCACGAGAAATGCAGGCAGAATAAACTTCTCATTGCTAGATCCGATTTCCAACCCCTTTGCAGATCTACGACTTATACTCATTGCTATAATGATATATGAATCTTCATGGATAACTGATCTGCGTGGATTCTAGTTCCTTTCTATATCTGTATGTGAGGCCTGTTTCAGAGTGTTCATAGCAATGTATATGATGACGTTTGAACTGAATGCATTATTAGAGGGAAATAGTTGAAGTCAATCTGTTCAATGGTTCAGATATCCCAAAATGAATAGACACGAGGTTTCAATCGATTGGTTTACAGTGTTAATCTTCATGGCGGTTGATGAGTGAGTACTTCATTCATAGAGTAGTTGCAGTCAGGTGGCGTATTGGTTCAAAGGGCTAAGGTAAGTTTTAACAGACTTTTATCATAAATTTATCTTTGTCAGCATTCTCCAAGATCTCTGCTGGAGAACTAAAAGATAGAGCAGGACAATTTCTGTTGTCATTATTAGGTCTAGCTGAATTCATAAGATCAGGCCTATATTCCAGTTTTGGTCTTTGTAATCATTTTCAAGTTTCTCAGTTGAGGGCTTCAAGTACCCATTAGCTCATTCGAACCGCAATCATTCATTATCACAGTCGCGTAGGAATCTGTTTTATAGGGATAAGCCTTGTCTCTGTTTGGTATTATATAATAGCTTAATTGATTATGTCTGTAACTGCTGGTCTTGTGGTTTACCTGAGCACAGCTCCTAATCAGTAAAGGGTCAGTCTTGACTGAAAGGTCGACCCTTCTCGGGTAAGGTTATCAAGTGAATGCCATGGATAGAAGCTTGAGCTGAACCTGGTGATCAAGCTTCAACCAAGCTGCTTAACCCCAATGTATAGGACAAAGGGAGGCTCAGCAAGCCCTGTTAGTCCTTCAAGCGTGAGAGGCCCAGGAAGCCCTCCTCCATGTACTCCAAACATAAGTAATAGAATAAACAAAGAATTGAATACAATATTGGGCATGGACAACCCGTCATTTGGTCGGAGGCGTTCTTCAGTCTCTGGGATCTCTGGTATTCACAGGAAATCAGTCTCTTCTGAAGGATCAGGGACGCTTATAAATGGGCATTCCAGGTCTGTTCAGAGACTGAAAGAACGCTTGCCGGACAGAGCTTCGAATTTGTCTCCTTGCAGGTCTTTAGAGAGTAGGAAAACAAAGGAGGCAAGTGTAAGCAGGCCAAGGAATTCATACAGTGAGTATCCTGTGAAGGTGCCTGATAAGGCCATTAGAACCAAATCCAACAGTAATCTAAGCCAACAAAAGCATCCCAGCAGCAGACTCTCCCAGAATTCAACACCACAAACTTCGTTGGCAACTCCCAGAAAGAGTATGGACGAGGTTTCTGAAACTGGATCTACTGACGCATCATACCTGAGGACCCCGCTTAGGACCCCCAGAATAGTTTCTAGAGGTCAGGAGAAGCATCCCAGGAATTCTTCTGATAAATCTCTCAACAAACAGGCAGTCAGCAGAAGAAGCGTAGAGAAACAGGGTGAAGAAAATGACAGTTTTCTATTATCAGAAAATGACGGTGTTGATTTTAGTGCAGACAACCCAGATGTAGGGCTTTTGCTTCTCAAGATGGCTCAATCCCTACACATTTCTGGGGAAGATCCATACAAGGCCAGACACTATGCCCTAAGAGCAGCAGAGTTCTTTGAGAACTTGACAGCTACAGATGTGACACTTGAGCTTGTAGTTAGCCTCCATCTCTTGGCAGCAACCTGCTGCAAGCTTGGACAGTACGAAGAAGCCATTCCAGTATTGAAGAGGTCTCTGACCATATTCAAATCCGATGTGGATTCAGAGAATGCTCTTGCAGCATTTGCGGGATACATGCAACTTGGGGACACTTATTCATTGTCCGGCCAGTATGATAATGCCCTAAATTCTTATGCTGCAGGCCTTGAAATTCAGAAGCAGGTTTTGGGAACCATGGATCCTCAAGTTGCTGAGACATGCCAATATATAGCAGAAGCTCATTTACAGGTAAGCTTTTGATTGAATGAACTCAATTATGTGTAAGTACCAGTCAACACCAAAAGATCAACCCTTTGTCTTCTACCCAGTTTACCTTGTATTGTAATTTGCAGTGTATGTCAAAATATTAAGTTGGATACATACAATAATCTAAATGAAAGATGGTTTTTATTGGTTTAACAGGCTATGCAGTTCAGTGAGGCCGAGGAGCTTTGTGCACATGCTCTGATGATTCACAGTGAGCACGGTACTAAAGGTACTCTGAAAGAGGCTTCAGACAGAAGGCTGATGGCCCTTATTCTTGCTGGGAAAGGTGACCATGAGGCAGCCTTGGAAAATCTGGGTCTGGCTAGAGTGACTTTGCAAGCACATCGTAAAGAGATTGAAGTGGCCGTTGTGGACAGTAGCATTGGTGACTCATATCTCGCTCTGGGTCGATATGAGGAGGCCATATTGGCATATCACAAGGCACTTGCTGTCTTCAAGTTGGTACACGGGGAAGGCCATACTACAGTAGCCTCTGTGTATGTAAGCCTTGCTGATCTGCATATGAGAACTGGAAGATTCAGAGAAGCGAAGACCCACTGTGAAAATGCGTTGCTGATTTATGGACGACATAGTGCTGATCACTCCAATGATGAGATTTCCACTGGCTTGACAGAGATTGCTGGATTGTTTGAGTCTATGGGTGAATATAATCAGGCACTTTCTCTACTTCAAAGGGCTCTTGAAATCCTGGAAAATACTCCAGGACAGCAGAGTGCAGTGGGTGGAATTGAGGCTCAGATAGGAGTGTTGTTTCACCTGCTTGGAAAATATGAGGAAGCGTACCTGTTCTTCAAGAGGGCAGTGTCTAAGCTTAGATTTGGGAATAATAGAAAGACCTGGCACTTGGGAATGCTTTTGAATCAGATGGGGCTGGCTTGCATGGGTCTCAATGCTCTATGGGATGCAGCTGAGATTTTTGAAGAGGCCAGGACTATTGCAGAGGAAGTTTGTGGCCCTCATCATCCTGATACTCTGGATATTATCAGCAACCTAGCAGGAGCATATGATGCAATGGGAAGGTAGTGTTACTTATGGTCCATGGAGATGGATAGATAGATGAATTGATTATCATCTTTAGTAGTACATAATTCTTAGTATAGCTTTTGATGTATAGCCATTTTCCAGCTTGAAGATTTTTGTTGCTTTCGTAGCTCATTATAAGCTAGTTTTTATCTGTCTCATTCATCATTTTCTAGTGATTTGTGGACTTTTATATAATTTATTTCTTGGCCTTAATCAACTGAATCTGTTTTTCCCTCAGGACTGATGATGCAATAACTTTGTTGGAAGTCATTCTTGAAGTAAAAGAGGAAAGGTTAGGAACTGTGCATCCAGATGTTGAGGATGAAAGACAGCGGCTTACAGAATTGTTGAAAGAAACTGGCCGATCTCATGTAAGAAAGCTGAGCACTCTCCAAGACCTTTTGTCAACTAAACAGAGTTCTAAATTCCAGGGACACCCGGCTCCTGTTAAATAAATGCTCAAACCAGCTGTCTACATTAGTATTTGTTTGGTATTGGGACTAAATGAGATATGAATGGTTGATAGGCTTGCCCATCAAGGATCTCAATTCAATTTTCTATAGTGGGAATTCACATTGCAGTACACTCGTCTGTATGTTGAACAAAAGTCAGATTTTTCTAACAGTTTCTACTGAGTAGCTGCAGATTATGATTTTTTTCAAGTTGCTTAACTTATATGGCGAGGGGCATGAAATTATATTACAGTTCACATCATGCTCGCTCAGGAAATAAGTGTTGTAAATGGGATGAAATCAATAATATGTCTATTTTAATTGAGTTGTAAATGTTACTCTCATATTATTTTAATTGGGTTGGAAATGTCAGTCTCAACCATGATTTCCAGCACAAGACTTCTGCACTATCTATAAGCACATGTTATTTAACTATTGAGTTTAAAACTGAACCCTCAAAACATAATTCCATGTTTAGCGACAGCAATTCCCTGTTTACTGATCCGTGGACCTATGCTGAATCATCCCTAGGTACATGTTCCCGATTTCCTTAATTTTTCTTTCCGATCGAGGATTTATTAAAATTTCGACAAAATTTTTTTATTGTTTTAAAACTCAACAATTATAACCATAGTTGCTTATGTCTCTTAACTTTCGGTAAATTTTCCTATTGGAATGAATAATTTATTTATTTTAAATAAAGTTTTTTTTTTTTAAATATAAATAAAATTAATTTAAAGTACGTAGTTTAAATTTGAGTAGGTTTGAAGGGTTTAAATTTTATTAGTTAAATTGTTGGAGAAAGGAGACTTGGGTTCTTTAACGGTTTATATTTTATTAGTTAAATTGTTGAAGAAAGGAGACTTGGGTACTTTTATTAGTTAACTTGTTGGAGAAAGGAGATTTGGGTATTTTATTAGTTAAATGGTTTGAAAAAGGAAATTAGGGTGTAGGAAATCTAGTTCCTTTGTTCCATAATTCAAATTTAGAGGATAGAGTATATATATTTTTTTGAATTTTTTATTTTTAAATTAAGAGAATTGATAGAATTGTAGCTTCTTACGAGGAGATATAGGATGGAGTCACTGGACCTTTGAGTGTAATGTAACCGCCCACAAGCGTTACTAGAAAGGTAAAACGAGTTTTGAATCTAGGCAGAACCCCGGTAAAATGAGTTTTGAATCTAGGTAGGACCCCTATATAGGTTAACAAAGGCCTTCTTGTGAGAAACATCTATCTTCGTAAACTTTAAATCACTATACAATGGTCCAAATCAAAAGCCAAATCCTTTGTCCCATAATCCATAAACAAAAATATTTCATATACCAATTTGAAATCTACTTAATTATAGCTTTAAATTTAAATTATTATTATTAAAAAATACAAAAAAGATTAGAAAATTATAATTTTATACTAATGTATATATAACTTAACTTTACTTTATCTACTTTTGTATTAAAACTGTATCTTTCTCTTATTGGTACATAAATTTTAAGTCTTTTTATTCAAACTTTTCTTAGCTAAGAAACTTTGTTTGTGATACATAAATTTAGTCTTTTTATTCAAATTTTTTTGAGGGGAAAAACTTTGTTACGCTAAGCATTTTTTTGGAGAGAGGTTTTGTTGTTTTTAATATGGTATTATTATTATTATTTTTTTAGAAATTGATATAAATTTTAAAAATTAATTATGTATAAGTTTAGGCTTTTGTAATTTAAATATGTAGAAATTTAGTGTATTATATTAGAGGTTATCAACATTATATATATATATATATATATATATATATATATATATATATATATATATATATATATATATAAGTTGAAGAGTTTTTATTAATCAAAAAGCATATACAAAGATGTCAAAATGAATGTGGTCTCACCCCAACCAGGTTTGTTGACCAATGTTATAACCATGTAACATGCAAAAAGCAAAATGCCCAGCTGAGAGGTCCATAGCCTTATAGGACTAAAATACCTTAAAACAGAAAGAACTAAAAAGACATGAGTTACCATAATTAGTCATCAGAGGTGATTGAATTAGGATTATCTGGCCCCGTTCCTTGAGGAGGAGGGTGATATAGACATTTAACATGATGCTCAAAGTGTGCAAGCCAAGCTTCCAAATTTTCGACTCTCTCCGTCAGCAGATTTTACCTGTGCCAGACAACTACGACTCTTTCACGAACATGGCATTGGAGGTAGTGGATTTGCTCTAGCTTGGCTATAGCTGCCTCATGCTCCTCCCTTCGTTTCTATCATGAGATTCCAACAAGTCAATGGAAAATTGTACCAGCACTTGAAGTGCCATGGAACTCCTAGTATGCCTGGAAGGAGCACGATCCACTAACCCAGCATGACCCTAGATGTTGCTTCGTCCCCGTGAGGCCATGTCCTAACCACGACCCGATCCTTTGCATCCTCCGACAACACCACGACCACTCTGAATTAACACTTTGATTGTTTCTGAACAAGCCGAGGACTTTCGCCCCCCACGAGCTCCACGACCCCCGCACCCAGCACCACACACTAAATCCACACCTCGTCTGATGCTGCCACCACCCGCATTCGCTACGCCACCCTGAACGTCATCCTGAACAATTAATCCTTCCCCGAGGTGTGATGGTTCTGCCTTTTCCTGGACCGGGGCACGCGAGGAGCATGGGTTTGGCTTCATGCTGAAGTACAAGAAGAAGTCCAGACCCCAAAGGCTATCCCAAATCCGTGCCAAGGACCACCAAAATAAACGAAGCAACACATAGTCAGAAACCACACACTGAAATGAATGGCCACCCTCCACCAAAGACCTTGCAATCCATACAACATACAATGAAGAAAATGGAATTCGACGCCGCAAATCACCCCACCTTAAATTCACCACTAGAAAAATACCGAAACAGACTAGAGCATGTAGATAAACCCTCAGCTGGAAATGCCAAGGGGTGACTTTCGAGCTGCGCACAAGAGAAATTAGAAAAGTGGGCTCCCATAATCACGATCGATGCCAAATCCACGGGGCTATGCCAAAAGGAGGTCCTTTATTAGCGACCCAAGAAGCGAAGAACCAAGGGATGCCTATACCAGAAAACCAACAACCCCCCAACACCAATTCAGCCACCGCAATGAAACCAACACCATCAGAAGACTAGGTGTTGTTTAAACAAGCAACATACTCCGTATACATATGACCAAAGAACCACCATTTAGAATGCCAAAGAGGGAAACCCTGCAAACTAAGAGTAACCAGACCCATAACTAGCTAGAACCTCAAATAACACGCCCTTTGACTTAGGAGTGAGAGGGAAAGTTTCACTAAGAGCAATAAGGAAACAAAGATTGTCGAGTTGAGCCCGCAAGAGGAGTGACAGATAGACGACCACCACCCTAAACAAACGCCCCAGAGATATAAGAGCACAAAAGAATTCACATCCCTCAGAGAGCCAAAAAATGACCAGAAAACTTTGTGCACCAAGCTATTTAACCAGATAAGCGTCAACACCATTGAACCTCGAGATAATACAAATTCGTTGCACACATGCGAAGGAGGATGTTTCACACATGCGAGCTCAGGGAAATTATCTACCGCGTAGTGGAGGGGATGTAGGCTTGCCCTACCCCGCTTAAACCAAGAGCCAACTGTCATTCTTTACGTGACGAGTGGTTTCCGTAGTTTGACACCCCCATCGGGGAATATATTTTATTTATTTTAAGTTATTATAGTTATATAAGTTAAATAGTTAGTAAATTTTATAGGTATCAATTTATAATAAACATCAAAACACTTACTTCACTATGTATTTTCCTTATTAAAAAAAATCACAAAAACTAATTAAATTATAACTTTATTTTAAATTATTATTATTAATTATACAAAAGAAAAACATAGAACAAAACCCACTACCATGGAGATTCTTAATATGTAAAATAGGCTTTGTTACAATACCATGGGCCAATATCATGGCTTATCAATACCACATGCCAAAAAAACCATAACTTACTGCACTTCATATGACACTTGTTTATAAGACATTTTTTTAATTAATCACATTAATTTAAAAGGCAAAAAAAAATAATAACTTTGGAGATAAACCTAACCTTTGATTTGTGTATACTATTAGGAATATTCTAGAATATTATGTAGAGATTAAATCCCTACCACCCACTTAATAATTATTGATAATTAAATTAAAATTCTAGAAATCATTTTCCAAAATAGGCATGCTATAGATGTAATTATAAAATTAATTTTTATTAATTTTGTTATCACCAAAAAAATGAAGCATCATTTGAAAAAGTTAAATAGGTTCATGTGTCAATGGTAGGGTTGCAGGATTCAATTTTTTATATTCTTGGTCAAGGGAAATTTTAAAATTTTCTTGTTTAAGCTTACCATAAGGTCTAAACCCACTCACTTTCAAATCCCCTCATGTCACATCACTCATAATTTTTTGACAGATTTCAATTCCCAAGGTTTGTGTACTGAAATGCTCATTTTAGCCAAGAAACCACAGTTTCGTAGCGAAATACACTAAGAAATGTCACTTTTCACTACAAAACCGCTGATAATTTCGTAGCGAAAATGCCCAGATTTGTACTGAACACGCTGCAAAAGCGTGGTTTCCTGTCTGTCTTGTCAAGATTAGTTGTTAGGTGTCAGAAAATCATTGGGAAAGGGTAAGTTAGATACCATTCAATTCATTGAGGGATAAGTTCAAGGTACATGATCAGGCTTGAAGTCATCATCACCATTTTAGGCATGTATGAGTCATCATTGTGTTATGAAGTGGACATCAAACTTCAAAATCTTTTCTAATTTAGTCATTTCTCATTCTTCTTTTCTTCTTTGCGTGATATTGAGCTTTGGAGAGCTATTGCATTGAGCCAAAGTTGTGGCTGGTGTTTTCAAAGGTTTATCAAGCAAGGCTAAGCAAACTATTAAGCGAGGCTAAGAAAACTATCAAGCGAGGCTGGGAAGACATTAAAGAAACCATGGCATAAAAAAGAAGGACAAATAAGGGTGGAAAATCTCTGAGATATGAACCGACAGATATGAATCTGATCAATGAAGACCAACAGCTATGGAAGTCTTCAGAAGGACAGGTTGCTTACATTTTTGTGAAAGATTACAAGGCTGCCATGTATAGGTTTCCAAATAATTTGCTTTAAACTTTAGTGGAACAACTACTAAAGTGGGAATGCTTAATCTTTCCATTGAACTAGAGGTTATTGCAGTAGCTACAAGGATTCCAAGGGGATAAGAAAAGTGGTTCAAAGGGTTCAAGTTTAACATGGAGCAGTGCAAAGCGTTTATGAAGCCTGAAAACAGTGAAATGGATCTCACTAATGCCATTCCAAGGAGCTGCATGAAGGAAAACTACTCAAAATTGCTACTCATCATCCAAAAGTATTTTAATTGTGAAGGGAGATACCATAAAGTCTACTCATATCATTTCAAGCTACTTCTACACTTTACTAGTAAGATTCCCCTTGATCTGCCTTTCTATTTACATAGAAGTTTGTCAAAAATGGCAGATAATGTCTAAGAAAAATCTGAAGGGAGTGAGAGTTCATTTTTTCATCATGGTTTAATGAATTTTCAGGTTTTAGATGAACTCCAAAGACTAGGCAGAGACTGGTCTTCATTTTTGTTTGTTAGTTGTTTTGAGTTGGATGCTCTTACTCCTTCAAGGACTCCTAAACCTAGGAGAATTCATCACCCTTAGTAGTAGAACAGAGCGAACCATTGGTGGCAGAACCAAGTGAACTAGAAAGAGTAGAACCAAGTGAACCAATCATGACGAAAATAGAGAAATTGCAGAGTTTTATATACCAAATGTCCCACCTGCAAAACATAAGTCAAAGGTGGTCAAAATTAAAAAACAAAAACAAGTTGTGAGTAAAGAAGGAACCAAAAGGATGACAAGGAGCCAAATAGTGGCCTTAGAAGAGAAAACAGTGGTTGTAGAAGACAAAGTAGTAGCTAAAGGAAATATAGAAGATATATTACACATCATTTACATAGAAGAAACTCCTATAGTCCAGGCTGAGGACATAGAGGAAGGTGGACAGAAGCTTAAAAAGGCCAAATCTGCAAAGAAATTAGAATTTGAAGGAGAAGATGCAGGTTTTATGTTCCAAGCAAGAAAGCCTATGAAAAGGCATGGTAGAAAGTTGTTAGAGAGAAGTAAATAGGTTCATCAACATATTGACACAATCCAGTCATCACAAGACATCATTGACCTTTCATCACCTGCAGAGAAAGATACAGTTAGAAAATCAAAGAAAGGAAAAGAGAAAGTGATAGAAAAAACAGAGTTTCAACTCCTTGAGGAACAATTGAAGTTAGAAAACCATGAAATTGTTGTTATGAAGAAAGAAGCAAGGAAACACAATGTAGAGAAGCTTCAATTTGAAAAGATGAAGAAAATTTTGGAAGAGTAGGTTGACAGCATTTCCAAGACTCTAGATAATACACAACAACTTATCAAATGGACCATTCCATTGAGGAAAGAGGTCAAACATGTCAGGAAAATGAACATACATTTGAAAGCCACCAAAATAAAGTTGAAAGATCAAGTTAAGGACCTCCAGGAACAACTTGAACTGATCCATGAGGAATTGGAGAAAAAGGTCTTAAAATGATAATAGTTGAGGAGCCAATTGCTCAACTCATCATCTATGGGGAAGAAACACCTTAGGAAGCATAGTGTGAGCTGGTTTATGATTTTAAAGACTAATGGCATGTTAGAAACTAATTTTTTTCACTTAGAAGGTAAATTTTTGAACTACACAAATTCTGGAATTTTGACTGTTTTCAGCAGTTTCGTAGCGTGCCTGGGCTTGAAGAACAACAAAACGCTACGAAACTGTTGTAGCTTTCCTTTTTGAATTTTGAACTGGTTTTTGGAGCTCCCAAGAGATGAAAATGGTATGGAATATGCATTAGGGCATTATGAACATCATGCATAAAGAAAGAATCAGAAAGGATGATGGAAAAAGGCATTTTTGCAGTGCTATGAAAGTACGCTACGAAACTGTCTTACTTTCGTAGTGTATGGTTTTGGAGCTTTATAAGCAGGTTTTTGGGCATTTTTGGATAGCTGGATAGTATCAAAGTGTTAAAGGACCATGACAGTATTTATTCAAGACTTAAAGACCACGAAATGAAGACAAACTACCAACCTAACCATTTGTTGAAGATGAAGACCAGTTTTCCTAAAAAATAGGGTTTATTTCCAGTTTTAGAGGAGGTCAATTAAAAGGTCATGTAGTGATGAGTCCCATCACATCCTATTTGAACATGTGAAAGCATAGTTGTCAAGATGTAATTGCTTTTAGGAGATAAGGTTGTTATTGTAATAATGAACAGTTTGAGTCCTATAAGGAAAAGGATTGTCAAGTAGGATAACTGTCATTTTATCATTAAATAGATGTTTTATGGTTATGCAAGGTGTCATTAGGCAAAAATTGGATGAATCTAGCGAGGAGGAAGATCATCTCATCATGTAACAAGTCTATTAAAGGGAAGAAAGTCAAATTTGTCAAGGGTTGGAGATTTTTTGGCAAAACTGCAGCTTTATGTAAATTGACTGTTTTCAGTAATGCAGAGACTTGTTTCTTGACCAACCTGAGATTCTGATTGAGTTTTTAGTGCCTATCTTATCTATATCTTTATGTGTACTATTTGCAGTGGTTTTCATATTTAATATTCAGAATTCATTCATGTAATTCTCCGACTTCGTTTATAGATGAACTGACTGTGTGATTTCCTGTTTCATTTGTGTGTGTACTTCTGCTAAAAACTTTTACCTACCTCAACTTCCATGTCAAGTGAACTTACTACTGAATCACTAAAATTGTTGACTCCATAAGCCCAATGTTTGCAGACTGATACTATTTTCAACCTATACTCATCACAAGAAAGTTGTTTTCAAGTAGATTTAGCCATCTAAATACATCTTTATTCAATAACATTAACCCTTTGAGAGAGCCCTCTCAGCCTGAAGAGGCTAAGCTTCAGTCACAAGATTGGTTTGAAATAGTTACATGAGATTGTCTGATTAGCAGACAATCATGTGAAATTTTGTGATAACATTTTGGTGCATCTACCAGGAGCCTGAAGATTATATTTTCTCGAATTTTTGAAGCTGAAATTTTGAAGGTATCAAGAGCTTAGGAAGTTGTTCAAGGCTGCATTTACCTTGGTGACTCCATTCAAAATTGATATGATCAAAGGTGGCTTCGAGAAGGAAATACACGAGGAGTAATCTTGACCCAGATCCACCTTCCATTGTGGAAAATCCAAACACCATCTCCAGAGGAAGTCAAGGAAATTTTTCAATATCAGGTACTACATTACATACAAAATCCTTGTCCTCTAAAGTTTTAAGAAGTCCTGAAGATAAAAGGTTTGATGATAAAATTCAGGAAGTCTTGTTTAGGTCTGAAAGTGAAAAATAATTAACTGAAATTGTCTTATATCTACATAGGAGAGGTATTGATACCTCAGCCTTAGTAACACAAAAATATAAAGAGGAGTTTTGGGAAGCAGTAACCTCTGAGTTGCTGTTAGAAAGAGAGTCTTTGGATAGGTTGAAGGAGCTTGACCCTTTTGAAATTTTGTTGAGAAGTAAAACTGGTTTTCCTCTTCCTGATTGGAGTTCAATTGTCAGTGGACAACAAAGACCAGAAAACCCTCCTCCTAATAGTTCCTCTTCCTTTACTGATGTTATCCCTAAAACTACCACAGTCCCATTCATCATGGCAGGAAATGTGCCTCCTCCACCTGCTGCACCTGCTAGATATGCTCCTCTTGCCCTTCCAATTTTCTTAAATGCCCTTCCTAGCAAATATTCTGCTAGAATCAAAACTTAGGGAAGTGATGAGGAGATTACAATTGAAGAGAATGTAGACCAGTTCAATGACTTTATAGACAGGGAGGAGGTTGACCATGATGATGTCAAGATGAGATTGTTTTCTCAGAGCTTTACTGGTGAAGTTAGGAAGTGGTTCAAAGACCTTACTCCTGGAAGCCTACATAATTGGAATGAATTTGAAGATAACTTCTTGAGGAAGTGGGGAAATAGAACCAATCCTGTACAAGCCCTCACTGAGTATAATAGTTTGAAGAAAGCTGTTGATGAAACTGTTCAAAAATTTTCAAAGAGATTTAACAAAGTATATGACTCAATCCCTGCTCATCTTAAGCCTCCTCCAGGAGAAGGTTAACTGAGATATGATGAAGCTTTTAATTATGAATTTTCCATATTGATAAGAGAGAGAGAATCCCCTTCACTTTCTGAAATGAAAAATGATGCAATAAAGGTGGAGGTCAATATGATAGCAGCAAAAAAGTCCAAGATGGGTAAGACTAAGTTGAAAGAAGAAGATAAACCTTCCACCTCTTATGAAAAATTTGATTCCATGATGAAAACAACGCAAAAATTGATGGATAGGCTTTCCCTTGGTAATGCCTCTGCTCCTCCTGTGCAACATGAGCCTCAATTTAGAAATCCTCAATTCAGAAGACCTCAAAACCAGCAAAGGCCAAGGGAAAATAGAAATCAACCACCTGACCCTCAAGTAAGGCCTCCTTTTTAGCAAAACTTAGTTGATGAAGAAGATAAGCCTGAAATACAAGAAGACTCAATTCATTGCTTAAATTAGAACATGTCAGGGATGTTTTTAAAAAAGGAGGAACATGATGAGTCTGACCATGAAGTGAATAAGGGTGAGGAGCTATCTGATTATTTTAAAGGGTATAAACATGCAATATTTGAGATGCAGAAACAATACAACCTCAGAAATTTCCAATTTATGCTCTTGATACTAAACTTGGATCTGCTATTCTTTTCAATGAGTTGACCAATGAAGCAGAGGATGAAAAGAAGGCATAAAATCAACAATCTGTAATTCAACAGACAGAAAATCAGCAAACAGAAAGTCAGCAAATCATTGAGGTGAAGGCGAAAGGTTGGTGGTTGTTGCCTTTTGATGGATTAGCAAGAAGAGAGGGGGCAAGAGCAGGAATTTGGATCACAAGTCCAGATGATGAAAGTAAGTTCTTTTCTTAAAAGCTGAATTTTGATTGCACAAATAACATGGCTGAGTATGAATCTTTGATTTTGGGCTTAGAAATTTTGAAAAGAAGGGGTGCTCAAAATATTTCTGTTTGTGGAGATTTTGAATTAGTCATTAAACAAGTTGTAGGTGTGTATCAAACAAAGGATGTGAGAATGAGGGCATACATAAATTTAGTCATGTACATGTTGGAAAAATTCCAAGAACATTCATTCATTATTAAGACTAGGGATCAAAATTCAGTTGTTGACTCCCTAGCTGTCTCTGCAAGTCTTTTAATTATTCCCATACATTTTACTGAAAAATATGAGGTTAAGGTTCTGTTGAAGCCTAGAAAATCTCTGCTTCAAACATCGGGGAAAACCACCCGGTCGGGACCTTAAGGCAGCTCCTTTTCCGTTTGGTATGGTGGCTCCGACTGGATTTAAAGGACCAGTTTCCTTATAACTGAATGGGTTGGATTGGATGGGTGAAAATGGGACTAAATTAACAGAAATAAAACTATCTAATCTAAGCTAAATACTGATAAAAAAATTCTAATACTAACCCGGGTAATTATATGTGAATACAACTTAAGATTGTTTCAATTCAACAATAACCATGAAAATGTATTATTAATCAAATTGAAATGTGCAGAAACAAATAAAGATAAATCTGTTTAAGAAATTAAACAAAGTTATATAAACATATTGCATTCATCATTTTATACCATTTACATGTAACTATGAAAAATAACGTTTCAATTATACTCAGAAATGATATATAAAAGGAAGCATTGTGAAAACAAATACATATAAATGATAGCAATTTTAAGACGAATATCATAGGACAAAAGAAATCAACAGTAAACAGATAGAAATACCTTGCTCATCTTGATGACTTCAAATGCAATATGATACTCTATCCAGTAACTTATAATGCAAAATCAAATTCCAAAGGTACAGAAATGCAACACTCCAAAGATAATTCCGCATGAAAATCACCAGATGTGATCCTTTTCAAAAAAAATATATAAGACAATGGAGTACAGAAATGCAATCTCCAAGTCCAAAAATATTAAGATCCAGACCCCTCTCTAAATGCATGAGAGGGGTTTAAATACTACTTAACTAACTCTCTAAAATAGTTTATTACAAAAATTAAGGATTCGGTTCAACGACCGTCCTTTTCCTAGGCTAAAATACAGTGAAATTAAAACTAAATCTATCTATCTATGAATTTGATCTTTAAACTTGCAGGCATCTAGCATAGTTTTGAGAAGATGCGGTTGACCGACTTCAGAATTCAACTGTCCTGAAAAGACAAAGTCGGCAAGCGTAGGAGCGATCTTCTCTGTAGCATTGATGATAGAATTGAGCGCACTGTGCTGACTGTGTGGCTTCACCAAGTACATCCAGTATGAGTCCCAATTCAATCTTGTCAGCCCTTGTATGGATTTTGCTCTTTCTTCTGCCTTTTGCCTCCATTCGGTTTGCAGTTGATTTGCCTGTGGGAGATATCCTGGAACAGTTTCTGGGATCAAATTAGCTTTGTGTAAATTTTCATTTACACAATTAGTGAGAGTGTTTGTCGTTATAGATGCCTTCTTCTCGCCCTTGTTGAGAATGCAAATAGTTAGATGATGGAGCTTAGTGAAATGAAGTCGCCTTCACTAAGTGGGCCCGCAGGCAAATTCTCGCGCAAAGTCTATTTTTAGACTATGTCTATTTTTAGACATACGGAGCATAATTTGGGAATTCTACTTGGAGATTCTTGGAGTATGCGACATGTCGGTAAAAATAGATGAGACCCTAATTTTTAGGACCCAGGCTATTTTTAGACCGATCTCCTAAAAATATGGAAGTCAAATATTATTTACCCTTAATAATATTTTGACTATAAACAACAGTTTACTCTCTTGGCGCACTTCAGTTTGAGTCATGGAGGTGACTCATGCAACTGACACAAGGAATCACGTGGTTTCTAGGGTTTGATGGCATCTTGCATGGTTGGCTTCAGTTAGACTTCAGTGGCAGGAGTTTTGGAGGAGTTAACGGGACAAGTAGTGGAGTTGTGTTCTGTTTGTTTTAGTTGAACTAGTTGGGATTAGTTAACTAACTAATCAACTAGATATGAGTGGAGGAAATTAAATAATATTTAATTTACTAAATATTAACTCATTAGTCAACTCAAGAACACTTCAGTTCACTACAGTGCATGATCAGTTCAGTGGAGACCAGTGGAAGAGGTAGATGAAAGGGTGAGTAAAGCTATCAGTTGGTAGATTTGTTTTGCATGAGATTTGCATTACACTTGGAGGAATTGTCCATGACAATTACGCAATCAAGGAAAAGGGATTCGAACCTTGAACCTCTTCATATACAGGCCATGATTGCGCAATAGAGGCAAGGCACTTGGCGGGGAGTTTTGAACCTCAGACTTGTTCAAAACTGAGTCAGATTGTGAGTAACTTCATGAGAGAGTACTGAGTACTTGTGAGGAGTATTGTACTTGTTTGGTTACTTGATTTCTCCATTATAATATACACAATAGCTGCGGGGTTTTCAGCTATAGGCTTTCCCCATACATACCGAGTTAATGTGTGATTGATTTGATGTGAGATTGCTTCTGTTATTTCCGCATGTGACAATTAATTGTAGAAGAAGGTTATGTGTTATGTATGCAATTCGAAATTGATATATGACCAGGTTAATCTTCAGTGAATAAGTGATTTATTCAGCTAATTTCTACATGGTATCGGAGCGAGATTAATTGTCGAGATCTATTACGGTGATTGCAAACTTGTTTCCTCGGACAGAGTCTGCATGCGGGCCAGGTAGCCTCCGGAATATTCATCCTTCTTTGTAAGGTGAAAGATCTGGTGAAAGCCCTTTGCAGTCAATCTCTGATTTGGAAATAATTTGTTTTTCAAGTATAGATCGGAAGCGATAGAGCTTTGAGGTTGGAATTCGAATTTTGCAGAAGGTTGTTCTTCTTGGTGCCGGTGTTGAAAGATGTCTTCTTTCAATGGTTTGCGACTCGAATATGCTCTTGAAGGCAGTTCGAATTATGTTGCATGGAAGGATCGAATGGAAGCAGTGTTAGAAGACAATGGTCTGAAGGAGTTCGTGGATGCGGATGTCCCAAAGCCCACCGATGCAGCTTTGGTCGATGCATGGCAAAAGAAGATCGCGAAATGTCGAAGGATCCTGTTGGAGGGCGTCAAGGATCATATTGTATCCAGCCTTCATGGTAAGGCTACTCCATATTTAATGTGGAAAGCTTTGACGGATCTATTCCAGAGTAAGAGTGACCAAAAGAAGCTGGCGCTCAAAGATAAGCTCAGGAACATCAAGATGGAGAAGGGCGACAGTATCGCCAAATACCTCACGAAGTTCACTCAATGCAGAGATGAGCTGGGAAGTGTGGGGGTTACTGTCGAAGACGAGGACATGGTCGACCTGGCTCTCCTTAGTCTTCCGAAGGCTTGGCACTCATATCAAGATAGTGTCAATGGTCGGGAGAAGCTGCCGGGATGGGAGCGCCTTGGGGCGGATCTCATGCAGGAGGAGATAAGGAGGACTACTCGAGATGGATCTTCATCAAAGGGAGCTGATGAAGAAAACTGCGCTTTGGTGGCCAAAGCAAAGAAGGGGAAGGGTAAGAAAACCTCTCATTCTGGTGCAAAGGGAAAGAAGCAAGATATGGCGAAAGTGAAGTGTTTTCACTGCCATGATCACGGACATTATGCTACCAATTTTCCAAAGAAGAAGAAGAACAAGCAAGCGGGAAGATCTGCAGATGGAGAAGCTTTGGCTTCACAGTTCGAGCTTGACTTTTCACCGATTGCATGCTTGGTTTCAAGTGTGATGGGATCGGTGTGGTTCTTGGACAGCGGTGCGTCATTTCATATGACGGGAGATCGGGAGTTGTTCTCAGATCTGGAGGACAAGGATTTGGGTATGAACATCGAGATGGGCGATGACGGTAGATACAGTGCGACTGGTATCGGTACCGTATCCTTTCAGAGGGAGTCTGGTAAACCCTTTGTCTTAAAGGATGTCATGCATGTACCCGGATTGAAGAAGAACCTGATTTCAGTAGCGATGTTGGAGGATAAGGGTTATGATGTTGTCTTCAACGAAGGAAAAGCTTTCCTGCGCAGTAAGACTACTGGAGAGACCCGGAAGATAGGGGTTCGAACTCAGAACCTTTATCAGTTGCAGGTAGATGACTGCGCAGATATGGCATGCAAGGCTGGAGATGTGGTGAGCCGGGATGATGAGGGCGAACTATGGCACAGGAGATTGGGCCATCTTCACCATGGAGCTTTGAAGATTCTGAAGCAGATTTCTACTGGACTTCCTAAGGGCACCCTTGCGCAGTCAGATCAGTGCAAGGGGTGTACTTTAGGGAAGTATGTGAAAGCCACCTTTCACGAGAAGGATAGTCGCGCCACGACGATCCTTGAGAGAGTCCACACAGACGTGTGTGGTCCTTTCTCAGTTGCTTCGACAGCAAAGCACAAGTATTATGTGATCTTTGTTGATGATTTCTCTCGAAAGTGCTGGATCTTCTTCATGCAGAAGAAGAGCGATACATTCGCGAAGTTCTGTGAGTTTAAAGCACCGGTCGAGAAGGAGTCGGGGAAGAAGGTGATTGCTCTAAGGAGTGATAACGGTGGTGAATTCATCTCGGCTGAATTCAAGGAGTTCTGCAGCGCAGAAGGGATTCGGAGAGAGCTCATCGCACCCCACAACCCACAGCAGAACGGGGTGGCTGAGCGGAAGAACAGAACGATCGTGGGTGCTGCACGGGCGATGTTGCATGATCAGGGCCTACCCCTTCACTTGTGGGCCGAGGCATGCAATACAACAGTGTATGTGCAGAACCGTTGTCCTCACAAGGTTCTTGGCATGAGTACACCAGAGGAGGCTTATTCTGGCAAGAGGCCTGATATTTCCCATTCGCGGATTTTCGGATCTCCTGTCTACATGCATGTGACGAAGGATGCGAGAAGGAAGCTGGATCCAACTGCTGAAGTTGGAATATTTGTGGGGTACACTGACACACCTCACAACTATCGGGTGTATGTGCCAGACAGTCGCAAGACTGTTGTGCGACGGGATATAAAATTCCAGGAGGAGAAAGCCATGCAGTGTTCGCTTGAGAGGGAGCTACACTTGCATGCAGATGAGGAGCTGTTAGTTCCTAAGGAGGAGCTTCCGGATGTGGATCAGCCACAAGAGGAGGTTCAGGAGGTGGAAGAAACCACCTAGGCAGCGCCAACCATCAGAGGGCGCATGCGCACTACAGAAGCTGAGCGACTGGCTCGGGATGCAGAGAAGGTTGTAGGACTACCTACAGCACAGCGCAGACAGAGACAGTCACCGGATCGGTACACTGGATACATGGCTCTTATGAGTCAATGTGTTGTGACAGAGCCATCCTCTTTTGAGGAAGCTGTGGAGGAACCCGCATGGGTTGATGCCATGATCGAAGAATATGATTCGATCATCAGGAACAGTGCATGGGAGATTGTCCTAAGACCGGTTGGGAAATCAGTTGTAGGTTCGCGATGGATCTACAAAGTGAAGCAGGCGGCTGACGGGAGTGTGGAGAAGTACAAGGCAAGATTTGTCGCCCGTGGCTTCTCACAGATCGAGGGGATTGACTATGAGGAGACTTTTGCACCTGTCGCAAGGTACTCTTCCATACGGACGATCCTTGCTCTCTCAGCGCATATGGGGTGGCACATTCATCAGATGGATGTGAAGACTGCGTTCCTCAATGGAGTTATTGAGGAAGAGGTGTACATAGAGCAGCCTGAAGGTTTTGAGATCTTCAGCAGTGAGTCGCATGTGTGCCGACTCAAGAGAGCACTGTACGTGCTGAAGCAAGCACCTCGTGCTTGGTACACTCGGATAGACAGCTACTTCACCGGGCTTGGATTCTCCAAGAGTGAGGCGGATCCAAACCTGTACCAGATTGTGGTGGAGGGGAAGCTGTTGATCATCGTACTGTATGTAGATGATCTGATTTTGACTGGCGACGAGCAGCTGATACTTTCATGCAAGGAGGATCTTGCACGAGAGTTTGAGATGAAGGACCTGGGCATCCTTCATTATTTCCTGGGATTGGAGATTTGGCAACGCAGTGGAGGACTGTTTGTTTCTCAGGGAAAGTATGCCCGGGAGATTCTGGAGAGGTTCAACATGCAAGGCTGCAAGCCTGTTGATACCCCTCTTCCTGGAGGTTGGAGGAAGGGAGATGCTACTTCGGAGGAGGTAGTGGATGCCACTGTCTATCGACAGTTGGTGGGGTCGTTGATGTATCCGGTCAATACTCGACCCGATATATGCTATGCAGTTAACCAGCTTTCGCAAGCTATGGTTAAGCCTACCAAGCTCTTTTGGAAGGCGGGCAAGCATGTATTGCGCTATATCAGAGGCACATCGGGATATGGTTCATGGTACAGACAGGAGGATGAGTTGAGGCGGCAGTGCTTCAGGCATCGGTACCATCACATCAGAGATTGTGTTCAGCGGAGGATCATGATGCTTTCATATGTTCCCACGGAGGATCAGGATGCCGACATCCTGACGAAGGCGCTCACCCAGAGCAAGTTCGAATTCCACAGAGGCAGGATAGGGGTTGCAGATAATCCATATCTTGCTGAGAGGGAGTGTTGAAAATGCAGCAAGATGATGGAGCTTAGTGAAATGAAGTCGCCTTCACTAAGTGGGCCCGCAGGCAAATTCTGGCGCAAAGTCTATTTTTTAGACTATGTCTATTTTTAGACATACGGAGCATAATTTGGGAATTCTACTTGGAGATTCTTGAAGTATGCGACATGTCGGTAAAAATAGATGAGACCCTAATTTTTTAGGACCCAGACTATTTTTAGACTGATCTCCTAAAAATATGGAAGTCAAATATTATTTACCCTTAATAATATTTTGACTATAAACAGCAGTTTACTCTCTTGGCGCACTTCAGTTTGAGTCATGGAGGTGACTCATGCAATTGACACAAGGAATCACGTGGTTCCTAGGGTTTGATGGCATCTTGCATGGTTGGCTTCAGTTAGACTTCAGTGGCAGGAGTTTTGGAGGAGTTAACGGGACAAGTAGTGGAGTTGTGTTCCGTTTGTTTTAGTTGAACTAGTTGGGATTAGTTAACTAACTAATCAACTAGATATGAGTGGAGTAAATTAAATAATATTTAATTTACTAAATATTAACTCATTAGTCAACTCAAGAACACTTCAGTTCACTACAGTGCATGATCAGTTCAGTGGAGACCAGTGGAAGAGGTAGATGAAAGGGTGAGTAAAGCTATCAATTGGTAGATTTGTTTTGCATGAGATTTGCATTACACTTGGAGGAATTGTCCATGACAATTACGCAATCAAGGGAAGGGGATTCGAACCTTGAACCTCTTCATATACAGGCCATGATTGCGCAATAGAGGCAAGGCAATTGGCGGGGAGTTTTGAACCTCAGACTTGTTCAAAACTGAGTCAGATTGTGAGTAACTTCATGAGAGAGTACCGAGTACTTGTGAGGAGTATTGTACTTGTTTGGTTACTTGATTTCTCCATTATAATATACACAATAGCTGCGGGGTTTTCAGCTATAGGCTTTCCCCATACATACTGAGTTAATGTGTGATTGATTTGATGTGAGATTGCTTCTGTTATTTCCGCATGTGACAATTAATCGTAGAAGAAGGTTATGCGTTATGTATGCAATTCGAAATTGATATATGACCAGGTTAATCTTCAGTGAATAAGTGATTTATTCAGCTAATTTCTACAGCCCTTTCTGCACTTCTGATTTGTGCATCCCAATTACTGAAAAGTATTTCTTTATGGTTCTCGTTAATGATGGGTGCACCAACTTTTCTGCCTTCTTCTGTCTTTTGCCATGCTAGATAATCATTGATCTTTTCATTAATCAAATCATAATCATTTCGTAAATCCACGACATGATTTGTGATTTTATCGCTTTCTTGGCACAAAGAATTCCATTGCAATATTTTTTGACAGAAAACTTCCTCTTGTTGCAGTAGTTGATTGTTCAAAGAGATGGTTTCTGAAATGAATTCTGGAAGCTTAGGATCATCCTTATGCTGTTCTTGGATTTCTTGAAGTTGTTGTTGTAACTCTTAAAGTTTTAATTGTGCTTCCTTATTGGCCTGTACCTGTTGCAATTGCTGTTGCAGAGCCTTTATCTGTTCTTCTTTTTCATCCAACAAAAGTTGTATCTCAACTTCTTTATCAATTGTTGCAGAAGCATAAGCTCCTGTTATTTGAGATAATTTAGTGAGATTATGAGTAGGCTCTGTAGCAGGATCTTTCCACAAAACATCTACTTGTTCCGGTTCAGTAGCAATTGCACTTTCTATTTTTCTCTTTTTCCTTTGTCTCTTTACTACTGCTTTGTATTTTGGGCTGTAAAATACATCTAGAGGAGGAATATCCTCTACATTAAGTACAATTTCAGAGGAGGGTGTGATTGGAATGTGCTCTGTTACTGCGGCTGTGCTGCTTGTTCCTGCATTCAAAACTTTGGTTGTTTGGACAGGGGTCTGTACATTCTGTCCCTCTACATTAATCAATTGATTAAAGGTTTCCCATTCTTTATCTAACTCCATGGTGACTGGCTGTTGCTGTACATTGGGTGAAGGAGGATTTTTTCGTTGAGAAATCAAAATTTGCTGTTGAGCGAGCTCTTTAGATTGTGCAGAATCTTTGATGGGTTATTCCATTTTATCTTCCATTTCTTTGGATGTATTGGAGTGTTCAGAATCTCTGTCAGATTTTGATTTGGATTTACCTGTGCTTGAACTACTGTTAAGACTAACACTAGGAGTTTTCTCCTTTGCAGGCTCTATGCGTAGATTATCCAAAGGAATAGGAATTAGTCTCCTTTCTCTGTACAACTTGAATTCCTCAAAATCCCCTGGAGATAGCTGCTCTCTAGCTGAATTCAAAACCTCTTTAAATAAATTTCTTGCCTGGAACATATCATCAAAAAGATCTTGCTCTGCGACAAATTCCTTTACTTTGATTGCATTGGTAAAATTCTTAACAATATCATTTTGGTCAAATAACCTTTTGGAGAATTTGAACAGCTGTAGGCATGTAATGTTGCCTATCTCATGAAATGCATGACCAATATCCAACAGTGAAAATGTTCCACATTTTATGGGAAATTGTGGCCAAATGCCCTTTTTCTTGTCTTTTAAATCTTTTGTCATACCTCCCTGGCTACAGGTCTGATAAGCAATTTCCCGGGCTACAAGTCTATCTGGAACATATAAGGGTAAAACATGGGGAGAATCATAACTTCCAAAAACCCTAATATAGGTGAACAATTCCTCCCCAAACCATCTTGCGATGGGGAGAATATCAACCTCTGTTTCTGAGGATAACCTCGGGGGATCCTTGTTATACAATGTTCTGTACAATGGCAGCATGATTCCATGACAAATTTGGTAAAAATGGGGAACAAACTTAGATTCCCACAGTTCTTTATGGTACACATGAATGGGCAAAGGGTTTTGGATAGTCCATTTCCATCCCACTACAGGGAATTTAGAGACATAGCAGATGGCGTCCATGACATAAGCAGATAAATAAAAAGGCGGATAAACCCGCTGGGAAACATTTCGTTTGGTCCGGTATTGAAAAATAGCAGTGGTCATAGTATCAGATAAGATTTTGGCCCAGTCTACGATTGTAGAATTAACAACCGCATTCAACAAAGGAAGCCATTCGGGTAAAATCATATTTATGTCAGGCTTTCCAAAAAGCCTGCATAACATGGCAGCAGTAAAACAATAAGGAGAGGTAAGCGAACCCGTGCTATACATACCTTGTTTGTTTTTCTTCAATGGTTCACTTCTTTTAGTCCACTCCTTTGTGCATTCTGCCAAATTTGCGTGTTCTCTGGCAAAATATTCCATGAATTTTTTGTTGAAAGTCGCCTGTGGTTCTGGCAGCTTATACATTAATCTCACATCTTCTATGGTAAATGACCCAATTAGCTCTTCAGATGGAGTCTTGAATTTCCTATATGAAATATCAGCGCTGTCCAGGACCCATCTCACCATGTCTGTGTATGGGAGAATCCTTGGCCTTGCTG
Organism: Pinus albicaulis; assembly: GCA_034641835.2. Classification (NCBI taxonomy): domain Eukaryota; kingdom Viridiplantae; phylum Streptophyta; class Pinopsida; order Pinales; family Pinaceae; genus Pinus; species Pinus albicaulis. Next base: position 76,747,646 of record CM076576.1, read on the forward strand.
CTATTCTATGCAGAAATGAGCAAGCCAAGTCCCTAAGAGTTGCTTCAGACGAATCCTTGGAACTAGCTGTAGCTACAACTTTTACCACCACAGGGTTTTCATCTTCTAACAGATTGTACATTCCTTCCCAAGTGGATATACCAGCAACCTTGTTACAGGCGGTGTCTGCATATAGCGAAGCCATTTCTTTGCTCTTAGAATTTGAGCTCTTCTCCTTCTTACCCATAGTGTATATCAGAAGCTTTGTATAGTAATCCGCTCCTTCGTGCCTGCGTTTTACGAATAAATGAGAGTAATGATATTAGAAAGGTGATGAGACTGTTTTGAATATGAACGCGAATGGAATATAATATTTTAATTGTGAAACTACTTTCACTCTAAACACAATCTCATTTCACATTAATAATCAATCCAATCATTTAATATAATCATTAAAGCGCATAACGGATTTGACATTTGGAAAGATTGCCTCGGGATAGCGCGCCTTCTTGAATCTGCGACATTGTGATCTGCGATTCGCTGCGCAATATCGCAATATCGCAATGTCGCAATATTGCAATATGAAGTCATCACAGTCATAAAAAATAGCGCAAAAACGGGAATTGCGCAATAGCGCAAAGCGCATATCGCAAAAATCACAAAAGCGCAAAATCGCAAAAGCACATGATCGCATATTTGAAAAGGGCGCATGGCGCAGAATCGCAAAAGCGCATATTTGAAAGGAGCACAAAAGATATTCATTAACCAATTCTGTTTTCTGCGCTATGCGATCTGCGACCAATGCGTTTTATCAAAGGTATATATTATTTATGGATGTGCTATCTTATTCAAAGAGCAGTTTTATTAAAATCTATCATAAACTTAAGATTTTCGCAATATTCTTTCAAAGGGATTTTAATAGGTTTATGATAGAAAGTTTTATTTTCTAAGGCAAACAAATCCTAATTGTTTTTTAGATTTTTTAACTAAGGGTCCCCATTTTATTTAGTATTATTACTAAAATAAAAAGGGGGGTTGTTGCTAGCTACAACAATTGGCGATTCACTGGAAGAAACAGTGATCTCTGAAAAAATAAAATGAATGTTATATCTTTAGTAAGTAAATATTTTTAAAGATGATGAAAACTATCTTAGGATAGTTCAAATAAAAATGTAACTATGAAAGGGAAATAAAAATCATTTCATAATTTCTTTCTAATTCCTCAAGAAAAATAAAAACATTTTGGGTTATCTCAAGCTTTGATTGGTGTTAATAATGAAGTAAGTGGATCTCTCCAAGTTCGGTTTTATAATATACTCTATTGCCACAGGTATTGCCTCTGCTGCCAGCAAACGTTTATAGTCTCGACATGGTTACCTTTAAACCATTAACCATTCATTGTCCCATCCAACTAAAATTATGACTTTTTAAAAGATAAATTCATAAGATCTATTATCTCATGTTTTTGTCTTTTATTTATTTTTATTTTAAGAGCCATTGTTCTGGTTTGGTAGCCAGTTGATAACAATGCCATTCACCAGTTATAATTAAACTGAACAAGCTGGCTCGTGATGAGACCCCTTGTCTTATATTTATAAGCCATTACCCTATTTTGGTATGCAGTATTGGTAATGTCAGTTTTAGTACTCCTTATGAACATAGTAAGTCGGCTCATAATGAGACCTCTTATCTCTTAAATTTTTCGTATAATTTCTTAGAATTACATTCTAAAAAATCACAACTTAAATGGATGGGGTGAAATAGTTTTATCCTTAAGAATGAATGGATGACAATTTTCAGAGTTTTTTGAGTTCCAAAACTTTGAAAAAAATCTTTACTTTTACAGATAACCTTTCTCTGCTTGATAAAATTATGATGATTTACACTTCCCTCAAGTTTTCAAAAGATCATGTAAATTATTGAAATAATCTTTTCAAAGTCTTAACATCTTATTTTAAACTATTCAAAAAAAACTGTAATCATTATTTTTAAAAAAATTTATTTACACGAAATAAATATTTATAATATTTTTCCGAAGAAATTTTCTTAAATAGTAAACAGTCAATCAGAGACTTATAAACAACCTTTATTTGCGAATAATAAAAACAATCAAAATCTGCAGAAAGAAATATGTACAGTTTAAGAAGGGGTTACCTCCTTAGGAAAAGAATTTCTTCAAGATAAGCCCATTTACAGGAATAGATTCTCTCTTACCTGCTAGATCTTGGAGTATGAATGTATTTGAGCCTATCTTCTCAGCGATCTGAAATGGTCCAAGCCACATTTTCTGAAATTTGGTATGTTTACCTTTTTCTTCGTGTGCTTTATCCCATTTCAAAACGAGATCCCCAATTGATAAAAGTTTTGAGCCGGTAGAACTTGCATCAAAAGAAGATTTTACAAGCTGTTGATGTTTTTCATGAGTTATTTTTGCTTTATCCCTATCTTCTTCTAGTTTAAGGATTTGATCATATCTCAATTGAATGGATGATGAAGGATTTTCTTCAATAAACTGTACTAGGGCTAATGATGGAAGAGTTAAATTTGAAGGTATCACAACTTCTTTTCCATAAACCAAATTGAAAGGTGAAGTCCCTATTGAAGCTTTTTCAGTGATACGATCAGCCCATAATGCAAAGATTAAAGATTTATGCCAATTCTTTTGATTTTGATCAATGGTCCTTTTAATGATTTTGATAAGGTTTTTATTAGTGGATTCAACCAAACCATTACCTTGTGGATAATAATTTGCTGAATATTTTAATTTAAAACCTCTTTTGACTGCAAATTCAATTAAACTATTTCCAGAGAAGTAAGATGCATTATCAAAAACAAGAGCTTGAGGTACACCAAACCTGGTTATGATGAATTGATATATGAAATCAATAATTGCATCAGAATTGGCTACCTTCAACGGGATTGCCTCTACCCATTTTGTAAAGTAATCAGTTGCAGTAAGGATGTACTTGTGCTGTTTGGAAGAATGAGGTATTATCTCACCAATAATGTCAAGCCCCCATTGTTCGAATGGTTGCTCAATAGTTACTGGTTGCAAAGGAAAAGCTGGTTTCCTTTGTCTTCCACTTGCAGTTTGACAAATTTGGCACTTCCTTACGTAATCATGTGTATCTTTAAAAAGGGTAGGCCAGTAATAACCAGCACGAATTATTTTGTGAGCCGTGGTATCACCTCCAAAATGACCTCCTGCTGGTCCATCATGTAATTCCTGCAAAACCTTTTCAGCTTCAGTCTTTTCCAAACATCTTAATAAAATTGAATCATAATTTTTTCTAAATAACACATTATCAATGATCTGGTATTTAATAGTCTTTAACCTTAAAGCGCGTTTATTCTTATAGCTGAGATTAGAAGGAGCATACCCATTTTTCAAGTAATAGATAAGATCAGCATACTGAGATCCAGAGTTTGTAACACTTATATGACTTACTTAAATATCTTGATTTGAATCTTGATCTTCTGGTATATTATGAGCTCCTGCCAATAATCTGCAAAAACCTTGTCCTCTAACAATCTTAGCTGGTTTAATATCAATATCATATTCTTGCAAGACTGTTACCCAGTTAGCTCTCTTTTCTCCTACTTCTCTCTGAATTAATAATTGCCTCACTGCAGAGAATGGGACAATAATTTTTGTATGTGTTTTCAAGAGAAAAGGTCTGAAATGTTTTATTGATTTAAACACAGCAAAGGCTTGTTTTTTAACATCAGAATAATTAAGCTCAGCTCCTTGCAGATTTGAGCTAAAGAAAGAAATAGGTGCTTCGATTTCTTGATCATTGAGTTGTGTTAAAACGGCTGCATAAGATGTTTCAGTGGCCAGAGTATACAAAGTAAAATCTTTAGAAAAATCTGGGGTATTCAGCGCTGGTGCATTAATAATCGCTTGTTTAATTGCCTTAAAGGCTTCTTTCTCTTCATGCCCCCATTTGAATAGTGAATTCTTCTTGATCATATTTTGCATAGGTAAAACAATTAAAGAAAAATCAGGGATGAATCTTTTAACAAAATTGATCTATCCAAGAAATGATTGCATGGATTTTTTGTTATGTGGTAAAGAAATATCAGAAATTTCTTTCACTCTATCTGGATCAATATATATACCATCTTTTGACACAACAAATCCTAAGAGCTTTCCTTCATCTAAAGCAAAGAAAGATTTCTTCGGATTTAAGGAAATACCAAACCTTCTACATCTTTCAAATATTTGTTTTAAGTCATGTATATGATTGGCTCTCTTTTTTTAAAATACTGTTATGTCATCAAGATAAACAACAACTGATTTATTGATCAGACCTTTAAATGCTATGTCCATGGCTCTTTGGAAAGTCGCTCCCGCATTTATTAGACCAAAAGGCATTTTCTGATAAGCATAAGTTCCCCATTTTGTTCTGAAAGTTGTTTTCAATCTGTCATCTGGATGAACTAAAACTTGATTATAGCCCGAAAATCCATCGAGAAAGGACATAAGTTCAGAACCAGCTACCTTTTGAAGTATCTGTTCCATGGTTGGCAATGGGAAATTGTCCTTTAAACATGCCTTGTTTAAATTTCTGAAATCAATACAGATTCTTATATCACCATTCTTCTTCCTTACAGGTACCATATTGGAAACCCAATTAGAGTGCCCGACTGGAAAAATGATTTTGGCTTTCAAAAGTTTATTAAGTTCTGATTTGATTTGACTTTCGAGATTTGGATGGATCTTTCTCAACTTCTGTTGAACAGGTTTAACATCAAGAAGCATTGGAATCGTGTGTTGAATAATTGAAGTATCATATGTTTTTAGATCATCGTAATTCCAAGCAAAAACGTTTTTATACTTGTTCAGCAGTTTAATGAATGCATTCCTTTCCCCTGGTGTTAAGTTGAGTCCCAAGTTAACGTTTTGAGGTTTAGAATCAGAACCAAGATTTACTAATTCAAAATTCAAAGTAGAACTTTGAAGTTTTGAATTAACAACTTTCTTGAATCTGTCTCTAATGTCATATAAATCCTCTAATTTAACAACAGATTTTGGAATGGGGTTTTCATTACTTTTTGAAGCAATTTGTAAATCATGATCATCTTCGTCAATAATTTGATCATCATATGATTTCTCTGAAGTCATGAAATTTAGAATATCTTGATCATGATAGAAAACTCTCCAATTTGTAACATTATCCGGGACAGATGGACGAAAAATCAATTCTACAGAAAATCTATCAGGACTGCAATCTTCAGCAGGTAAGAGTTTAGATGCAACATTAGCTAACAAGTCAGCTGATGTATTCTGATTCCTAGGAATAGGAGAAATATTGAATGCTAAAAATGAGTGGTGAGGTCTTGTACTAGGGTTTGATAGTGTTTAAGATGTCCTGAAAGGCAATGAATAGTATTCCTAACTTGTTTAATTACAATTTCGGAATCACCAAAGACTTTCAAGTATTTAACATCTAACCCTATAGCTTTATAAATTCCTTGAACCAAGGCTTCATATTCTGCAGTATTGTTAGTACACTCAAATTCTAACCTGCATGACAGCATGGTTTTCTCCCCATTTGGATCAATTAAGATACATCCAGCTCCAGCTCCATCATTAGACTTCGATCCATCGAAATATAACGACCAAAATAAAGATTTATCTATTGGCTTATCTATAATTACATCAGAAATATTTACAATTCTGGAAGAATCAGACTGTGAAAAATTTTCTATCTGAGAAACAAAAGTATTTACAGAAAAAGGTGATTAAGGAGCTTTGAAATTTCCAAGAAATGATTCAGCAGAATAACCTCCAAGAATATTGTTGTTGAATGCCACAGGTTCATTAGGCTGTTCAAATTCAGTGACAGTGTGCGTCATATGTTTTTCTCGTTCAGTTTTGATTTGATTTGGTTTCCCTTTGTAGGGAAGCCACATGTTTGAATAATCAGTCGATATATAACCATTAAGTTTCGCAGACTAGTCCCTACTCAAGATTAATCCATAAAATTCAGGGATATCAGCAATCAAAATATCAATTCTTTGGACAATTCTAGGATCTGAGGCTAATCTGATAGTAACTGAATTGATTTCTCCTACCACTTGAAATTTAGAGCGATCCAACTGAACGATATGAATTGCTGATTTCTGTGGTTCAATATTCAATTTAGCACAGACAGAAGTAGGCATAATATTAGAGGAAGCTCCAGAATCAATCAAACAATTGTGCAGATTTTTATTGCACATCTCATAAGTCAAAAGAAAAGGAGGAGTTTGAGAATTTTACTTTTCCCCAATGAGCACAGTATCAGTAGCATCTACCTTATCTGGTGGCTTACCAGTTCCTCTCGCTGCTTTTGCAACTACACCGCTTGGTACAGGAGCAATTGGTGTAGCGTTAAGTTCTTTTAATAACAACTTTTGCTGGTGTTTTAGTTTGCTGAGTTCATGTAAGGAAATGTTAGCTTTGATCTTTTTCATGTCCTCAACAATGTTGTATTCCATGGGTTCTGACACTACCAAAGTCTTCGCTATTGATGTGAGAGGATTAGAAGAGGATGGCTGATTTTGAGTAGGCAGTGAAGAAGTTTTCTTTACAATGGGTTTGTCTTTGGTACTTGGAGTTGCAATTTTCTTTTTAGGAACTGCTTGCACTGGTTCTGCTGTAGATTTACTCCTAGTACTTACAGGCATGGCTTCTTCACTATCAGAATTAGGGAGAATAAAATCCCACATTCCATTTAATTCAGCTATTTCTTCATTTTCGTCTTCTTGATCTGATACTACAGATGTATCTTCTTCTTCTTCCTCTTCTTCTGATTCTACATTTGAAATTGTATTAGGAGGTTTAGATTCAACTTTGTTCCTTCTGAAATTTCGAAATGGTTTCTTGGTAGAAGTTTCAGATACTTGTTTTTTTATTTCAACCATTTCATTTGACATGGTTTTAAGAACTTTCTGTAAACCTTCCATGTCATATGGATCTTTGGCCTTTTTCTTTGAATCATCTCTGAAGTTGACCTTCTTTGATTTCCTTTCTTCAAGAGCATTTTTCTTTTCTAGAGAAGTGATACGTTTTTCCACTGCAATAGCTTCTTTCATATTCTCAGCTAATGTAGGTTTTGCAGCTCTGTCCACGAAAATTGCTATGTTTGAGGGTAAAGCTGTTATGTACCATTCAATTCTGACCTGTTCACTGGGCTGTGAATCTACGTGAATTTTGTTCAAGAGTTTGTTGAATCTAGCGTTGAATTCTTTAATTGGTTCCTTGGGTTCTATTTTCAAATTTGAGAGATCATTGAGTAAAGTTGCAATTGATCGGTCATCTCCAAATTTGGTTAAAAAATGATCTGCAAAAATGTCCCAACTTGTTATAGATCCCGATGGTAATGAAAAATACCATGATCCTGCTGTTCCTTGAAGAGTATAAGGGAATAGTCTAACTACAACATCTTCCTGTGTGACTCCATTCAAATTAATAGCCAACATAAAGTTATTGATATGTTCTTCAGCTTGAATGTTAAGATCTGGGCTAAACTTTGGAAGCCATTTTCCAGGATTGTCTGGTAAATCATGTAAAGGTGCAACCATGTTGACTGCTCCTGGAGTAGACCATGGTCTCTGTGCCATTATAGGAACAACTACTAGAGGGATAGTAGAAACTGGTGGTGTTTGAATAGAAGTTGTTGGAATGGATGATGTTGAGACTGATGAGGATTGAGGAGAAGATGTTTGTGGAGATGATATGGAAATGACTGTACTTTGTTGAGAAGGGATTTCAGAAACAGGTATTTGGATATTAGAGGTTGAACTTGCTGATTCCGATTGGTTTTTTCTTGTTTTGACTCTACTAGGTAAAGGGAATTCTTTGGGAGAAATACCAAGTTTTTCACTTTGAAACCTAGTAAGAGGTTTGGAAGAAACAAATTTTGAAGTTACACTACCTTCAGATATTTCAGACTCTTCAAGAGATAATGAGAATCCTTTCAATTTATGAATTAGATCTTGAACTTCAGGAGACTCAGGATGTTGATTGTCTGAATGTTTTGAGATTTTGGCAGTGGGTGTCTGAATATTTTCTGCAATTTCTTCTCTAGGATTTTGAATTTCAGAAGAAATTGAAGAAGTTAATGAGGGTGTTTTGCTCTCGGAATGGCTTGTGGATAAAGATTTACTTGCCATTCACAGCTCATGCCCTCCTTCTAGCGCCAAAAATGTTGAAGCCTAGAAAATCTCTGCTTCAAACATCGGGGAAAACCACCCGGTCGGGACCTTAAGGCAGCTCCTTTTTCGTTTGGTATGGTGGCTCCGACTGGATTTAAAGGACCAGTTTCCTTGTAACTAAATGGATTGGATTGGATGGGTGGAAATGGGACTAAACTAACTGAAATAAAACTATCTAATCTAAGCTAAATACTGATAAAGAAATTCTAATATTAACCCGGGGAGTTATATGTGAATACAACTTAAGATTGTTTCAATTCAACAATAACCATGAAAATGTATTATTAATCAAATTGAAATGTGCAGAAACAAATAAAGATAACTCTGTTTAAGAAATTAAACAGAGTTATATAAACATATTGCATTCATCATTGTATACCATTTACATGTAATTATGAAAAATAATGTTTCAATTATACTCAGAAATGATATATAAAAGGAAGCGTTGTGAAAACCAATATACATATAAATGATAGCAATTTTAAAACGAATATCATAGGACAATAGAAATCAACAGTAAACAGATAGAAATACCTTGCTCATCTTGATGACTTCAAATGCAATCTGATACTCTACCCAGTAACTATAATGCAAAACCAAATTCCAAGGTACAGAAATGTAACACTTCAAAGATAATTTCGCATGAAAATCACCAGATGTGATCCTTTTTCAAAAATATATAAGACAATGGAGTACAGAAATGCAATCTCCAAGTCCAAAAATATTAAGATCCAAGACCCCTCTCTAAATGCATGAGAGGGGTTTAAATACTACTTAACTAACTCTAAAAATAGTTTATTACAAAAATTAAGGATTCGGTTCAATGATCGTCCTTTTCCTAGGCTAAAATACAGTGAAATTAAAACTAAATCTATCTATCTATTAACTTGATCTTTAAGCTTGCAGGCATCCAGCATAGTTTTGAGAAGATGCGGTTGACCGACTTCAGAATTCAACTGTCCTGAAAAGACAGAGTCGGCAAGCGTAGGAGCAATCTTCTCTATAGCATTGATGATACAATTGAGCGCACTGTGCTGACTGTGTGGCTTCACCAAGTACATCCAGTATGAGTCCCAATTCAATCTTGTCAGCCCTTGGATGGATTTTTCTCTTTCTTCTGCCTTTTGCCTCCATTCTGTTTGCAGTTGATTTTCCTGTGGGAGATATCCTGGAATAGTTTCAGAAATCAAGTTAGCTTTGTGTAAATTTTCATTTACACAATCAGTGAGAGTGTTTGCCGCTGTAGATGCCTCCTCTGTTGCCTTTTCTGCCCTTCTGATTTGTGCATCCCAATTATTAAACAGTATTTCTTTATGGTTCTCGTTAATGATGGGTGCACCAGCTTTTCTGCCTTCTTCTGTCTTTTGCCATGCTAGATAATCATTGATCTTTTCATTAATCAAATCATAATCATTTCATAAATCTACGACATGATTTGTGATTCTATCGCTTTCTTGGCACAAAGAATTCCATTGCAATATTTTTTGGCAGAAAACTTCCTCTTGTTGCAGTAGTTGATTGTTTAAAGAGATGGTTTCTGAAATGAATTCTGGAAGCTTAGGATCATCCTTATGTTGTTCTTGGATTTCTTGAAGTTGTTGTTGTAACTCTTCAAGTTTTAATTGTGCTTCCTTATTGGCCTGTACCTGTTGCAATTGCTGTTGCAGAGCCTTTATCTGTTCTTCTTTTTCATCCAACAAAAGTTGTATCTCAAATGCTTTATCAATTGTTGCAGAAGCATAAGCTCCTGTTATTTGAGATAATTTAGTGAGATTATGAGTAGGCTCTGTAGCAAGATCTTTCCACAAAACATCTACTTGTTCTGGTTCAGTAGCAATTGCACTTTCTATTTTTCTCTTTTTCCTTTGTCTCTTTACTACTGCTTTGTATTTTGGGCTGTAAAATACATCTAGAGGAGGAATGTCCTCTACATTAAGTACAATTTCAGAGGAGGGTGTGATTGGAATGTGCTCTGTTACTGCGGCTGTGCTGCTTGTTCCCGCATTCAAAACTTTGGTTGTTTGGACAGGGGTCTGTACATTCTGTCCCTCTACGTTAATCAATTGATTAAAGGTTTCCCATTCTTTATCTAACTCCATGGTGACTGGCTATTGCTGTACATTGGGTGAAGGAGGATTTGTTTGTTGAGAAATCAAAATTTGTTGTTGAGCGAGCTCTTTAGATTGTGCAGAATCTTTGATGGGTTCTTCCATTTTATCTTCCATTTCTTTGGATGTATTGGAGTGTTCAGAATCTCTATCAGATTTTGATTTGGATTTACCTGTGCTTGAACTGCTGTTAAGACTAACACTAGGAGTTTTCTCCTTTGCAGGCTCTATGCGTAGATTATCCAAAGGAATAGAAATTAGTCTCCTTTCTCTGTACAACTTGAATTCCTGAAAATCCCCTGGAGATAGCTACTCTTTAGCTGAATTCAAAACCTCTTTGAATGAATTTCTTGCCTGGAACATATCATCAAAAAGATCTTGCTCCCCGACAAATTCCCTTACTTTGATTGCATTGGTAAAATTCTTAACAATATCATTTTGGTCAAATAACCTTCTTGAGAATTTGAACAGCTGTAGGCATGTAATGTTGCCTATCTCATGAAATGCATGACCAATATCCAACAGTGAAAATGTTCCACATTTTATGGGAAATTGTGGCCAAATGCCCTTTTTCTTGTCTTTTAAATCTTTTGTCATACCTCCTTGGCCACAGGTCTGATAAGCAATTTCCCGGGCTACAAGTCTATCTGGAACATATAAGGGTAAAACATGGGGAGAAGCATAACTTCCAAAAACCCTAATATAGGTGAATAATTCCTCCCCAAACCATCTTGCGACGGGGAGAATATCAACCTCTGTTTCTGAGGATAACCTCGGGGGATCCTTGTTATACAATGTTCTGTACAATGGCAGCATGATTCCATGACAAATTTGATAAAAATGGGGAACAAACTTAGATTCCCACAGTTCTTTATGGTACACATGAATGGGAAAAGGGTCTTGGATAGTCCATTTCCAGCCCATTACAGGGAATTTAGAGACATAGCAGATGGCGTCCATGACATAAGCAGATAAATAAAAAGGCGGATAAACCCGCTGGGAGACATTTCGTTTGGTCCGGTATTGAAAAATAGCAGTGGTCATAGTATCAGATAGGATTTTGGCCCAGTCTACAATTGTAGAATTAACGGCCGCATTCAACAAAGGAAGCCATTCGGGTAAAATCATATTTATGTCAGGCTTTCCAAAAATCCTGCATAACATGGCAGCAGTAAAACAATAAGGAGAGGTAAGTGAACTCGTGTTGTACGTACCTTTTTTTTTTTCTTCAATGGTTCACTTCTTTTAGTCCACTCCTTTGTGCATTCTGCCAAATTCGCGTGTTCTCGCAAAATCTTCCATGAATTTTTTGTTGTAAGTCGCCTATGGTACTGGCAACTTATACATTAATCGCACATCTTCTATGGTAAATGACCCAATTAGCTCTTCAGATGGAGTCTTGAATTGCCTGTCTGAAATATCAGCGCTGTCCAGGACCCATCTCACCATGTCTGTGTATGGGAGAATCCTTGGCCTTGCTGCTATTCTATGCATAAATGAGCAAGCCAAGTCTCTAAGATTTGCTTCAGACGAATCTTTGGAACCTGCTGTAGCTACAACTTTTATCACCACAGGGTTTTCATCTTCTAACAGATTGTACATTTCCTTCCCAAGTGGATATGCCGGCATCCTTGTTACAGGCAGTGTCTGCGTATAGCGAAGCCATTTCTTTGTTCTCAGAATTTGAGCTCTTCTCCTTCTTACCCATAGTGTATATCAGAAGCTTTGTATAGTAATTCGCTCCTTCGTGCCTGCGTTTTACGAATAAATGAGAGTAATGATATTAGAAAGGTGATGAGACTGTTTTGAATATGAACGCGGATGGAATATAATATTTTAATTGTGAAACTACTTTCACTCTAAACACAATCTCATTTCACATTAATAATCTATCCAATCATTTAATATAATCATTAAAGCGCATAACGGATTTGACATTTGGAAAGATTGCCTCGGGATAGCGCGCCTTCTTGAATCTGCGACATTGCGATCTGCGATTTGCTGCGCAATATCGCAATATCGCAATGTCGCAATATTGCAATATGAAGTCATCACAGTCATAAAAAATAGCGCAAAAACGGGAATTGCGCAATAGCGCAAAGCGCATATCGCAAAAATCACAAAAGCGCAAAATCGCAAAAGCGCATGATCGCATATTTGAAAAGGGCGCATGGCGCAGAATCGTAAAAGCGCATATTTGAAAGGAGCGCAAAAGATATTCATTAACCAATTCTGTTTTCTGCGCTATGCGATCTGCGACCAATGCGTTTTATCAAAGGTATATATTATTTATGGATGCGCTATCTTATTCAAAGAGCAGTTTTATTAAAATATATCATAAACTTAAGATTTTAGCAATATTCTTTGAAAGGGATTTTAATAGGTTTATGATAGAAAGTTTTATTTTCTAAGGCAAACAAATCCTAATTGTTTTTTAGATTTTTTAACTAAGGGTCCCCATTTTATTTAGTATTATTACTAAAATAAAAAGGGGGGTTGTTGTTAGCTACAACAGGTTCTCCATAGACCAACTATTCCTGATAACACTATCTATTGGCAAGTCTTTGAATATGACCAGCAAGTAAAAAACTTTATTGAGCTGAAAGAAAAGTTTGAAAATATACAAGTAGATCAACAAAACATGCTTGTTGAATCAAAGGGAAATTTTGAAGTGTTACAGCCGAGGAATAACTCTATACCCAAAGGCCTCATACCCCTCGAGAAGTTTTTTGATCAGAATGATGTGTTCAAATCTCCTAAGATACAAGCTGATGATAAAGAGGTAGAGAGTTGTATCCCTGGTACAGTAGCTATGCCAAAAATGATTAAGTTTTCAAAGTTTCTTTCAGTTGATATGAGACAAAGATATATTGAGATGATGAAAAGGTTTATAGATGTTTTTGCTTGTAGTTATGGTAATTTGAAGAAGTATGATCCTACTATCATTCAGCATACCATTCCCATTAAAGAAAATGAAAATAATTTCAAGAAGAAGTTGAGGAGGATTAATCCACTTTTCATGCCTCTGATTGAGAAAGAAATCAAGAAACTCTTTGATGCCAAAATTATTGTTCCAATCATATTCTCAAAGTGGTTTGCAAACTTGGTTCCAGTCAGAAAAAAGAGTGGATAAATCAGAATATGCATTGACTTCAGAAACTTGAATAAAGCCTCTCTGAAGGACAATTACCCTCTCCCAAAGATGGACCAAATTTTTCAGAATATTGTTGGCTTACAAAGGATGTCTATGCTTGATGGTTTTTCAGGGTACAATCAGATACTTGTGCATCCGGAAGATCAGGAAAAATCAGCCTTTACCACACCATGGGGCACATTCATGTATGCCAAAATGCCATTTGGTCTATGAATGCAGGAGCTACCTTTCAGAGAGCAATGGAAATTTATTTTTCTGAAGAGAAGGATAAGATGGTGGTTGTCTATCTAGATGACATAACAGTATTCTCAAGGAGGGAAGAGGATCACTTGATGCACCTAGAAAGAATTTTTCTAAAGTGTAGAAGGTTTGGCATTTCTCTCAATCCCACTAAAATCATTTTTTCTTTAACTTCAGGTAAATTACTTGGACATATTATTTATAAATATGGGATTAAGATTGATCCAAATAGGGTCAATGCAATTCAGAAAGTGGATTTTCCTAGAAGCAAAAGGGAGATTCAGTCTTTCCTTGGAAAGGTAAATTTTGTGTGGAGGTTTATTCATAATTTTGCTAAGATTGTAAAGGAAATAACAAAGATGCTGAAGAAAGGAGCTGAAATCAAGTGGAAAACAGAAGCAAAGCACTCATTTGAGGAGATCAAAAAGGCACTTACCCAAGCAACAAAGTTGATCAGCCAGGATTTCTCAAAAGAATTTCTAGTTTTTACCTTTGCATCAGAAATACAATTGCTGGAGTTTTGTTGCAGAAAGGACAACAAGGTACTGAGCAACCCATTTCATTTTTTAGTAGGACATTAGCTAACTTAGAGCTAAAGTAAAAAATATTAGAGAAGCAAGATTATGCCTTGGTCAAGGCCATCAAAGATTTCAGAATTTACATTCTGCATTCTCATATTATAGCTTTTGTTCCTAATTTTGTTGTGAAAGACATTCTAACTCAAGCCGACCCTAATGGAAAGAGGGAGAAATGGATTGCTAACTTGCTGGAATATGATATAGAGATCAAGCCCACAAAATTGGTCAAAGGACAAGGCCTAGCATAGCTGATGACATAGTCAAACTTTGACTACCTTGACATGAATTTAATTGCAGAAATTTCAAAAATTTCAGATGAAGAGGAAGAGTTGATCCCCATTGAAGAAAAGTACATCATTTTAGATTGGTATAAAGATATTGTTTTTGTCTTACATCATCATAGAACACCTGCTGAGCTGACAAAGTCCAAGGCGAGATTTGTGAAGTTAAAGTCATTGAGGTACTACATCATTGACAAAAATCTGTATTGGAAAGATACCGATGGTATTTTGTTAAATTGTTTGCTGGAAGAGGAGGTTGAAAAGGTGATTGAGGAGTTTCACAAAGAAGATTGTGGAGGTCATCATTATTGGAAGGCTACAACAAACAAGATTCTTAGAGAAGGGTATTATTGGCCTACAATGTTTAAAGATGTTTACAAAAAGATTGCTGCCTGCCATGAATGCTATATTTTTTATGGTAAGAAGAAGCTTGTACCTTTACCCTTGATGCCTATTTATGTTGAGGCGCCATTTCAGCAGTGAAGGCTATATTTTATTAGTAAGATTCATCCGTCATCTTCAGGTCAACATCGCTAGATTCTGAAAGCAACTGACTATTTCACCAAGTGGATTGAAGTAATCCCAACTAGGCAAGCAAATGATTCAGTTATTATTTCATTTTTGGAAAATAATATATTGTCTAGATTTGGCTGCCCTATGAAGATAATCACTGATAATTCACAGGAATTTAAGTCTAAGAAGCTGATTAATTTTTGTCATCAATATCACATTTCACTAGGGCATTCTACTGCATATAATCCACAAGGGAATGGTCTTGTTCAATCTTCTAACAAGAGCATTGTGAGGATCATTAAAAAGGTGTTGCAGGAGAATAAGAAGTCATGGCGTTTGAAGTTGAAGTATGCTCTGTGGGTTGATAGAGTGTGCACAAAGAGGTCAATTGGAACTTCACCTTATGAGCTGGTTTATGGAGCTGAAGCAATTTTTCCTACATCCTTGAGGGTTCCTGTCATGAAGCTGCTGCAAGGATTGGAGGAGGAGCCAAATGCAATTCAGATAAGGATAAGTTAGTTGATAGCTTTGCAAGAGAAGAGGGAGGAGGTATATAACAATAATCAACAATCTCAAAACAGAATCAAGAAGACATTTGAAAAGAAGGTCAAGGAAGAAAATTTTCAAATCCAAGATGTGGTTTTGAAATGGGAGGCTAGGATTGAAGAGAAAGAGAAACATGGTAAGTTTGAGAACATTTGGAAGGTTCCATTCAGAGTAGTTGCATTCCATGGGAACAACACTTATATTTTGCAGGAGTTGGATGGACAACCATGTGCTGGAGGGCCTGTCAATGGCAGGTTTTTGAAGCACTACTCTTCTTAAAATCTATTGATCATTCATTCCATTATACATATTCCATTTTATGTGTTTTTTCGCTAATAATGACAAGTTGATCATCAAGCTTTAGCTCGAGGTGAAGGCCATTAGAGTTTGAAGAAAAGTCTTGGCAAGTTTCAAATTTTTTTGTTTTCAAGAAGATGGATAGCAGCACTGGAACTACTGGTTCTTTATTGTACCACTGGGGCACACCATCCCAAGTGGAGCCACTTTTATCACCAAAAAAATGAAGCATAATTTGAAAAAGTTAAATAGGTTCATGTGTCAATGGTAGGGTTGTAGGATTCAATTTTTTATATTCTTGGTCAAGGGAAATTTTAAATTTTTCTTATTTAAGCTCATCATAAGGTATAAACCCACTCATTTTCAAATACCCTCATGTCACATCACTCATCATTTTCTGACAGATTTCAATTCCCAAGGTTTGTGTACCGAAATGGTCATTTTAGCCAAGAAACCACAATTTCGTAGTGAAATACACTAAGAAATGTCACTTTTCGCAATGAAAATGCTGATAATTTCGTAGCGAAAATACCCAGATTTGCACTGAACACACTACGAAAGCATGGTTTCCTGTCTGTCTTGTAAATATTAGCTTTTAGGTGTCAGAAAATCATTGGGAAAGGGTAAGTTAGATACCATTCGAGTCATTGAGGGATAATTTCAAGGTACATGATCAGGTCTAAAGTCATCATCACCATTTTAGGCATGTATGAGTCATCATTGTGTTATGAAGTGGACATCAAACTTCAAAATCTTTCCTAATTCAATCATTTCTCATTCTTCTTTTCTTATTTGTGTGATATTGAACTCTGGAGAGCTATTGCATTGAGCCAAAGTTGTGGCTGGTGTTTTCAAAGATTTATCAAGCAAGGCTGAGCAAACTATCAAGCGAGGCTAAGAAAACTATCAAGAGAGGCTGAAAAATATCAAGTGAGACTGAGAAGACATTAAAGAAACCATGACAGAAAAAAGAAGGACAAATAAGGGTGGAAAATGTATGAGATATGAACCAGCAGATATGAATCTCATCAATGAAGACCCAACAACTGTGGAAGTCTTCAGAAGGACAGGTTGCTTACAGTTTTGTGAAAGATTACAAGGCTGCCATGTACAGGTTTCCGAAGAATTTGCTTTAAAATTCATTGGAATAGCTACTAAAGTGGGAATGCTTAATCTTTCCATCACACCAGAGGTTATTGCAGCAGCTATAGGGATTCCAAGGGGACCAGAAAAGTGGTTCAAAGGGTTCAAGTTTAACATGGAGCAGTGAAAAGAGTTTATGAAGCCTGAAAACAATGAAATGGATCTCGCTAATGCCATTCCAAGGAGCTGCATGAAGGACAACTACTAAATTTTTTTTCTCATCATCCAAAAGTATTTTACTTGTGAAGGGAGATACCATAAAGTCTACTCATATCATTTCAAGCTACTCCTACACTTTACTGGTAAGATTTCCCTTGATCTGCCTTTCTATTTACATAAAAATTTTGTCAAAAATTGCAGATAAGGTCCAAGAAAAATTTGAAGGGAGTGAGACTTCATTTTTTTATCATGGTTTAATGAAACTGTTGGTTTTAGATGAACTCCAAAGACTAGGCAGAGACTGGTCTTAATTTTTTTTTGTTAGTGGTTTTGAGTTGGATGCTCTTACTCCTTCAAGAACTCATAAACCTAGGAGAATTCCATCACCCTTAGTAGCAGAGCAGAGTGAACCATTAGTGGAAGAATGATCTGAAAATGGTTTGGATAACTTGTTATGTATTTCAAGAACCTCCCACTTAGTTTTAACAATTAAATGATCTAGCTTGTACTTGACAATTTGCAGACTTTATGCTTAAAAGTGGTGTATGAATTTAAATTGTTTATGTGTCTTAACTTCATTTTTTCTTGCTAAAATTTAACATGTATATTAGCAACATAATTCAGCAATAAAAAATTCAAACACAACAACAAAATTAATCTAGGATTTCATCAGAAATCTTGTGGGCTACGTCTCCTTTGAGCTTTGTCATCTTGACTTGGCTCTTTGGGATTATGGTAAGGTTTCTTTTACAAGTTCCACATTTAACTTCAATGGATAATGAACTGATCCAAAGGGCTGAGAATACATTCTATATCCCTCTCATGGCTGTCCAAACTTTGCAAACAACTTTAGGCTCCCTTAGACACGATTCCTTCTGTCGATGCACTGAGCTACACTGAGATTATTCTTGGCACCAACTCCTTCAGAATTCTATTTCTGTCACTAAAAACACTCCTGCTGTATCCAGAACACATCAGACACCAAATATCTTTTGATAAATTTCTCAAAACGAACACTGCATCTCCAAACTAGGTTATCCTCCATGGTTTGCCTAGGGCTGCCCAAAACTTCAAATCAGCTTCTCGAGCTCTAGAAGTTATCAAAATTTTCTGAAACCACTTTCATTTGTTTCAAAATGTCTTAATTAGGCAAAATAGACTATTTTTCCATCAAAAATGGCCTTTGACTTCTCCAGTTTCGCCTCCAACACCTGTTGGCACCCCTGGCACTAGGCAGTAAAAACTTCTCTACTGGGTTTTCAACCTCTATAAGTCCTCATCACTTTCTGAAACCTATTCCATTAGATTCATAATTCCTTTTTCATTCAATAATGACTACTGGTTCGTTTCATATGGTCTCTAGCTACTATGGCTAGGCCCTGCACTGTTGCTGGCAAAAGTTGGCACTAATGGCCCCTGGAACTTTACTGAAGTTTTTCGGCCTTAAAAATTTATCTATAGGATCTGAAACCCATCTCATCAGATTCATAACATATTAAATATCCAATTTTGACTATTGGATCTCTGGATAATGCCTCTAGCTCCCTCAGCTAGGCCTCAAACTGATTTTTCCTCCTGGTGGCCCTAGTGGCCCCTTTAACTTCACGGATGTAAAAACCTACTTATAAGCTCTATGATAACTCTACAACCTACTCCATTGATTTCATAAGGTATTAGATAGTCGAAATTGACTATTGGTACTCTCAAAATGGTCAACAATTGAGTGAGTTATGACCAAAACAAATTTGCCCCAATTTCCTCCACTAAATGTGGGGCAACTGCCAGTTAACTCCACTAAAAGTGGAAGTCTGCCTAAATTTGGGAGCACCTCCAGAATCTTCACCATATTAAACTCCACTTAAATGAAGTTTAATTAAATATTAAACCTAGGATTAGGCTCCTTAAGCACACTTAACATTAATCTCCCTCACTGGTCATGTGATGAGGTTCCATGGGAGGAGGGCTGGCCCCTCCATTCTCCGCCGGACCCACTCGACATTCAAAGTGCAATAAATTCTTCATAAGGTGTCCGTTTTTCAAACCATTTGCGGTGACGGAATTGGGAAAATGAGACCTACACAACCATTCTAGTTTCAACCCAATCCTGTAACTTTTACATTTGAGCTAATCCTTAGGTCCTTGATACAGTTCTAATCACACCTCCCCATTGGGAATATTTTGGACCCCAAAAGACTGATATGTTAATCAAGGTTGTCATTGATGTCAATGCCATTGACTGAGATGTCTAGTTCCAGATGATGATGCGGTGACTCTTGGTTAACTAGGATACCATCAATGAAGATGGCAAGGCACGAAGAAGTCAAACCACTAATGAATGAATCCCTAAGAAGTACTTGATCTAATGTTGCATGCACTTGATCTCATTAGGTGGTTGGAAGAATATCTTACTATCTTAGAACTTTCCTAATGATGATGCTGCACTATGACATATTACTGCACTATTATTGAATACATGATGCTATACCTATCAAGATGACATGGATGTCCTACATGATGACACTATGATCCTATGATTGATAAGCCAAACAATGGAGAAGACAAACAAAGGAGAAGCTAAGCAATGAAGAAGCCATGCTGTCCTATTCACTTTCTGTAAACAAAAATTAAGGACAGTCACAAAGAAAAATAAATTTGGACACCTTGGAGGCATCCTTTCAAAATGAATCCTACACCATCTTAAAGAGGATTTTTCCCTCTTTCTAATGAGCCCTCACTTGCCCAAAAAATCCCAGTAGTTGAAAAGAAAATGAATTTTTAAGTTGAGAAATATATATTTTATTGCAAGCCGACCTAATTCAACCTACATATGTCGGCTCTCACTCTCCAATAGTCACGTCCTTTCTTTAAAGGATGGAATTACTATAAATATAAGTCTGTTTTTCATCATTCAAGGAAAAAAAAATTCGGTGAAAATACCAGGAAGACAAGGAACAACAACTAAGACCGAGAAGGATTTTTAAATCGCTGTTTGGTTTGGATTTCAACAAGGTGACCGTACTAAAGTTTGGATTTGTGGTTAGAAGACTGAAAAAGTGCAGGAGCATTAAAAGCAGCAAACAATGAACAAGATATTTTGTTCGGTTAATTGTTTGGGGTTTAGCTTGTTCAGAATTCAGATTACAACGTAGTATTAATGCTCGAATCACTGGAACCAAACCTCATATTTGTGTTACAAATTACAACCCTGTATTAAGGCTCGGATCCATGTAATAGAGCATAATAACAGAGATCGGATTTACTTTTGTGGGTATATCTGTGATACAAAAGTGCTACTGTGGATGACAAGAAAGGTTATACTTATTTCAGTCATCCTTAAAAGAGCTCTAGAAAGGTTTGGATATCAGAAACAGTGACAAGTTGGAAAGCTCAAAACATTAAGGCAGTCTTGTAGAGAGCTCGGTTGAAGAAATAACTTGTAAAGATGTGAAGGAAGTTTCAGATCATCAATGAAGGAGATAACTACAACACCGAGAATAACATATAGTTCACCACTTTGTGGGTTCATTGATTTAGTGACTATGGTGGCATCATCAAGCTTAGTGTGAGGGCATATGCAATCAACCTTGAAGTGAAGATTACGAACCTTGACAGTGTTTGGAACCTCAAGACAAAAAAAAGTGAAGTTTTTTGATGACAGTTTGAAGATATCCTTGTAGCATACACTGAAGTAGCCTTGGAGTAAATCTAGAAGCATTTATTAAGATGAGTCTTCTTTAGCATTAATTGGAGGATTGATTAAAGACTTGTTGGAGTTTTCATTGGAGAACTTTTGGAGACATATTGAAGCATCCTTGAAGCAGAGGTGTTGAGGTACATTAAAGGATCCTTAGGAGAATCATTTGGTGCAGAATTTGAGGCTTAGTGCAGTTTATTGTAGACACATTGTTGAGAAGCCCTAGCTGTCCTTGGAGTTAACCTTGGAGATGCATTATTCATCATGAAGTAACCTTGGAGATCTTTCTAGGGTACGATGAAGAGAAATGGTGACACCTTCTAAGAGATCAAGGTTGTCATTGATGACGTGATGTGTAAACTACAGTGAAGGGTAAGCTGAAGATTGTTAGGGCTCATTCAAGAATATATTGGGAGCCGTAAAGTATAACCAAATATATCTTGACGAAATGAAGCAAGAGGTTGGAGCCTCATAGAGACAAGGTCGGTGCCTTGGAATATAGGGTTGGAGCCCTAGAGGATAGGAGTCCTCAAGAGACCAGGTTGGAGCTTGTACTAGATATAGGGTAGGAGCCCTTGAGGTTGGTGCCTCAGTATTGACAAGGTTGGAGCCTTGGAAGTCCAAGTCGGTGCTTGGAAAATACAGGTTGGATCCTGGGAGATTGAAGATTGATGTCTTCATCTAGGGTTGGAGCCCTTGAGGTTGGTGCCTCAGAATTGACAAGGTTGGAGCCTTGGAAGTCCAAGTCGCTGCTTGGAAAATACAGGTTGGAGCCTGGGATATTGAAGATCAGTGTCTTCATCTAGGGTTGGAGCCCTACATATATTGTACTTGATTTATTGTAAAGAAGAAATTAATAAAATCATTATTCTTATTGTTCATTTTGTGCTCTAAATATAAGTGATCTAACTGGTAAAAATAACAATTTAAAAGAAACACTGATTCACCCCCCTCTCAATATTTTCAACAATTGGTATCAGAGCTAGTACCCTCACTCAAGGCCTAACATCTTGAAGGTTGATCATTAGAACACAAATGGAAAAGCCAAGGAAGAAAGTCTCCAATCCTCCTAAAGATGTGTCTTTAACCATCGAAATTGAAGTCAATAAATTTGCGAAGGCTCCATTGTTCAATGGAAATTTTGATATATGGGAGGAAAGAATGAGGAATTTCTTGAAGACTCAAGGAATTGGATTTTGGAAATCAGTGATTACTAATGAAACGATGGACGAAGAATCCAAGGAGTACAATACAAAATAAATGAAGACAATTTTGAATGGGTTACCAAATTCTGTGAAGGCCAATTTTGAAAAATGTTTGTCAGCAAAAGTCACGTGGGACAAAATTCATGATCTTCACTCCAAAGGAGTGTTGACAATTATATCTAGTCAAGAAGATAATGGAAAACAAGAAAGAAGTCTAGAATCCATCAAGGAAGATGAAGATAAGAGAGATGACATCAAGGCTAAAGAAGACCTAGAAGATGAAGAGAACAAAGAAGACTTTGAAGAAGATCTCCTGAATAAACTTATGGCTTCCATGGAAGAGATTAATGGTTGGAAAAAGGAAAATGAGGAACTTAAGAAGAAAGCGCAAGATGGTAACCAAGACAAGACAAGGAAGGAAGTTGACTTTGTCAAGCTTCAAGTACAAGAAAGAGACGAGGAGCTCGCCAAACTTAAAGAGGAATTTCATCAAAACAAAAGAAAGCACCATGAAGAAGTCATATATATGATAAATCAATTGGATAAGGCAAATAAAAGGGAAGAAACTTTGTCAAGCCACCTTGAAAAAAGACTTAAGAGCTTGAACAATCTTGAAGCAAAGATTGGTCAATACAAGGAAGAGGTATCCTCTCTTAGATCTCAACTATAAGAAGCAAGGAAATAAGCGCAAGGAGCTGAGACGGTGATGGAAACTTTGGCATTCATAGAAGGACAAGTTAATGAAGCAGAAAAGGAGAGAAACACCATGATATGCCAACTAGAATAAAAGGATTAATAAATCTTGAAACTAAAATTAGACATCAATCTTCTCAAGGCTGAAACATGTGAAGCTACAAGAATAAAAGAAGAAATGGAGAGAAATCTAGCAAAGGAGAATGAAGAAGCATTCATAATGAAATCAAATATCATCTCCCTTAAAATCGAAGCGCATGAAGCAACAAGGATGATGGAAGAAATTAAGAAGAAACTACTTATGAAAGATGAATACTGTGAAAAGTTGAAAGGAGAAATTGTCTTTCTTGAAAAGGAAGTTGAATTGCTGAATAAAAACTTGAAAATATCTCAAACCCTAGATGACATCCTAAGTTAGCAAAGGTCTCCCCTTGATAAATTAGGTCTTGGCTCTGCAGGTGAATCCTCAAGCAAGAATGATAATACTTCAAACAACAAAGATGTGAGGAACCTAGAAAGAAATGTTGATGCTCCTAGTTCCAACAAAGGCAAGGAGAAGAATTAAGACAACAACGGAAGAAATTCTACTCCAAGGAGACTTGCATATGGTGTCAAGAATACAAAAGGCAATGAATATCATCAAAGAATCCCAAGGCAAAAAGAATTCAAAATTACTTCAAGGAACTCTTCATTAGGTACCAAAGTATATTTCTTGGATATTGTTATTCTTGTACAAACTTTGGGCACATGGCAAAATACTGTAGGGAATATCACAAAGACAAATATAATGGTCCTCGTCAATCTCCTTGAAGCAATTTTGCAAGAAGAAGTCATGCTTTCTTATTCATGAACAATATAGAGTGCTTCAATTGCCATAACATTGGACATATGGCACGTGATTGTAACTTGACGTGGGCCCCTGCACAAGCTAGAACCATGCAAGAAAAGAAAGTTACACAAGTATGGAGAAGGAAACAAGTTGAATCCAGAAGTCTCTTGAACACTCTAGAGAACAACACATGTTGTTGACTAGATGAAGTAATCCTTGATATTCCAAGTATTGATGGTGGGACTCTGCCAAAAAGTGACCATACAGTTAGGGGGAGATTTGTGATTCTTGAGCTTATGATTCTTAAGCATTCTTGTAGAAGATATCCGTGAATGGGCCCTATGAAATGCTTGATGAGTCACACATGGAAAATCATCCTTTGATAGATCATCTCTTGGGAACAACTCCATTAAAGAAATGTGAACACATGTATCATGGACCTCATTGCCAGAAGGAAGAGCACCATGACAGGGGGAGTAATTGGTCACCCTATTTTCCATTGATGTCAAAGGGGGAGAGAATATTGGAAGGGCAAGAATATTGCCATCAATGAAAAAGGGGGAGATTGTTATCAAGGTTGTCATTGATGTCAATGCCATTGATTGAGATGTCAATATTCTTAAGATGTCTGGTTCCAGATGATGTTGCCATGACTCTTGGCTGACTAGGATACCATAAATGAAGATGGCAAGGCACAAAGAAGTCAAACCACTAATGAAGGAATCCCTAAGAATTAGTTGATCTAATGTTGCATGCACTTGATCTCATTAGGTGGTTGGAAGACTATCTTACTATCTTAGAACTTTCCTAACGATGATGCTGCACTATGACATATTACTGCACTATTATTGAATACATGATGCTATACCTATCATGATGACATGGATGTCCTACATGATGACACTATGATCCTATGATTGATAAGCCAAACAATGGAGAAGACAAACAAAGGAGAAGCCAAGCAATGAAGAAGCCATGCTGTCCTATTCACTTTCTGCAAACAAAAATTAAGTACAGTCACAAAGAAAAATAATTTTGGACACCTTGGAGGCATCCTTTCAAAATGAATCCTACACCATCTTAAATAGGATTTTTTCCTCTTTCTAATGAGCCCTCACTTGCCCAAAATCCCAGTAGTTGAAGAGAAAAGGAAATTTTAAGTTGAGAAATATATAATTTATTGCAAGCCGACCTAAGTCAACCTACTTATGTCGGCTCTCACTCTCCAATAGTCACGTCCTTTCTTTAAAGGAAGAAATTACTATAAATTCAAGTCTTTTTTTCATCATTCAAGGACAAAAAAATTCGGTGAAAATTACAGGAAGACAAGGAACATCAACTAAGACCGAGAAGGATTTTTAAATCACTGTTTGGGCTGGATTTCAACAAGGTGACCTTATTAAAGTTTGGATTTGTGGTCAGAAGACTGAAAAAGTGCAGGAGCATTAAAAGAAGAAAACAATGAACATGATATTTTGTTGGGTTAATTTTTTGGGGTTTAGCTTGTTCAGAATTCAGATTACAACGTAGTATTAAGGCTCGGATCACTGGAACCAAACCTCATATCTGTGTTACAAATTACAACCTTGTATTAAGGCTCAGATCCATGTAATAGATCATAATAACAGAGCTCAGATTTACTTCTGTGGGTATATCTGTGATACAACAATGCTACTGTGGATGACAAGAAGGGTTATACTTATTTCAGTCATCCTTAAAAGAGCTATAGAAAGGTTCGGATATCGGAAACAGTGACAAATTGGAAAACTCAAAACATTAAGGAAGTCTTGTAGAGAGCTCGGTTGAAGAACTAACTTGTAAAGGTGTGAAGGAAGTTTCAGATCATCAGTGAAGGAGATAGCTACAACACTGAGAATAACATACAATTAACCACTTTTTGGGTTCATTGATTTAGTGACTATGGTGGCATCATCAAGCTTACTGTGAGGGAATATGCAGTCAACCTTGAAGTGAAGATTATGAACCTTGACAGTGTTTGGAACCTCAAGACAAAAAAAAAAGTGAAGTTTGTTGATGACAGTTTGAAGATATCCTTGTAGCATACACTGAAGCAGCCTTGGAGTACATCTAGAAGCATTTATTAAGATAAGTCTTCTTTAGCATTACTTGGAGCATTGATTGAAGACTTGTCGGAGTTTTCATTGGAGAACTTTTGGAGACATATTGAAGCATCCTTGAAGCAGAGGTGTTGAGGTACATTAAGGGATCCTTAGAAGAATCATTTGGTGCAAACTTTGAGATTTAGTGTAGTTTATTGTAGACACATTGTTGAGAAGCCCTAACTATCCTTGGAGTTAATCTTGGAGATGCATTAGTCATCATGAAGTAACCTTGCAGATCTTTCTACGGTACGATGAAGAGAAATGGTGACACCTTCTAAGAGATCAAGGTTGTCATTGATGACATGATGTGTAGACTACAGTAAAGGGTAAGCTGAAGATTGTCAAGGCTCATTGAAGCATAAATTTGGAGCCGTAAAGTATAACAAAATATATCTTGACGAAATGAAGCAAGAGGTTGGAGCCTCATAGAGACAAGGTCAGTGCCTTGGAAGATAGGGTTGGAGCCCTAGAGGATAGGAGTCCTCAAGAGACTATGTTGGAGCTTGTACCAGATATAGGGTAGGAGCCCTTGAGGTTGGTGCCTCAGAATTGACAAGGTTGGAGCCTTGGAAGTCTAAGTCGGTGCTTGGAAAATACAGGTTGGAGCCTGGGAGATTGATGATCGGTGTCTTCATCTAGGGTTGGAGCCGTTGAGGTTGGTGCCTCAGAATTGACAAGGTTGGAGCCTTGGAAGTCCAAGTCACTGCTTGGAAAATACAGGTTGGAGCCTGGGATATTGAATATCGGTGTATTCATCTAGGGTTGGAGCCCTACATATATTGTACTTGATTTATTGTAAATAAGAAATTAATAAAAGCATTTATTCTTATTGTTCATTTTGTGTTCTAAATATAAGTGATCTAAATGGTAAAAATAACAATTTAAAAGAAATATTGATTCACCCCACTCTCAGTATTTCCAACATGATATACTGATCTGTATAGCAGATGAGAGTACATCACCATCTTATTTTCAGCCTCCAAACACTTGCCTTGCATGGCTAGTGACTCTGAACCACAACTTGAAGGTGGTCGACACTTCCCTTCTTGGATGCGCTTGTCCTCCTGTCAAGAACTGTCTTCCTTGCACTCACTCAGAATATTCTGGAAAGAAATTTGCAGAAGGTATCTGAGCATCACTGCCTTGATCAATGATCCGAGGTGGCTCAAAAAAACGAGAGATTACAACATAAAATACATGCATACAACTGAATTTTGCATATGTACAAAAGAGTATGTCTTACTGTGTTAAGAAGTTCATCCACTTCTTACTAAGCCACTTCCATGGAGACTTTTGCTGCTGCAACTCTTCTTCATGTGAAACATCCATTCTCACATCAATAATGGATTCCTTGGTTCCACCTTCACTAATCTTTCTATCCTATTGCTGCATGTGCTTAGGATGATTCATTGGATGCAAAGTCCAACAATGGGAAACAACATGCCCCCTCTTCTGGAAATATGTGCAAAACTTATGCACTTTCTTTGAAAGTTGCCTTTGCTTCATCTACTTCCTGTATGCTTTCTTCCTCATTTAGCATCTTGAAACATCATGGTTAAATCGAGCACAATATGTACAACAAATATTTCTTTCATTTAAGCATGCAACATTATCATGCCTTGCAGAAACATAATCAAATTGATCATGGGAAGATTTATACCTCTTGTGCTGCTTTGCATGTTCATCCTTTTTATCTTCATGAGGAGATGAAATAATAAGGCTCCAACTTTCATTTGCAGACTAACATCATCGTTCTTGTCTTAAAAACTGTCCGAACTTGCATGCTCACCATAAGCTGCATGTCTACCATCTTCTTGCTGCAATAAAGGCTTAAAGCAATGGAAATCATCTTTGAAACAAAATTGACATATTTGCATCTTAGAACTTGGAAAAAAAGTTATGTTTGACATTGCCTCACATGCCTTCATGGCTTTGGAGTCTTCGCCATTATATTTCACATAACCAAGACCAAGATTCTTGGGTCGTTCCTCAACCAAAATAGGATCAACCATGCCTTGTGTATGCTTGCCTAAACCCTTGCCTTCATAGCCCATTTTAATCATTAACTTGGACCCTATACCTCTTGTATGCTTTTCGAAAGAACCAAAACATCTTTTTAATGAGGAAACTGAAGAAAAATTAGAATGGATTACCTCTTCCTCACACATGTTCTTGGTCAAAGCCTCTTGAGCTTGATGGAGCTACATCTCCATATCATGCAATATTTGAAGAATTTCTTCCTTCTCTTCTTGCATAGCAAACAATTTCTCACGAAGTTCAGTTCTTTCTCTTCTATCTTCAAACAAAATCTGCACCATGTCCTTCAATATAATAAAGTCACACTTCATATCTTCATCGAAGAATATTGTGAAGGAGGAAACCTCACTTGTAGAAGTTGTCATTATGATGTCAATGAACAAAAGTAACTTCAACAAAATTCACAAAGCTTTCTAAAAAAATGACAAAGCTTTTTTTTAAACCAAATGGCTGTAGAGACAAACTCTTATTCAAGCAACCAAACAACAAACAAACTCGAAGAGCTTCTTAAAAAACAATCGTCAAGAGGGTTTTTGTTCCAAGGGTGACCTTGAGGTCCTTTGGGGTAAGGAAGATGCCTTCAACACTTTCTTCCTTTTTGTCCTCTCCAAGACTTAGCTAATCAATAGCTATGCCTTTTACCTCTAGCAAACTCAAGCAATAGTCAGTTTGCAAATAGTAAAACAATCAATCTTTTACACTGTTTAAACACCTTTCAAGTTATACAAGCAATAGATTTTTTTGTCAATCAAGAAACCAAGTGATCTGATACCAACCTGATCTGAAAATGGTCTGGATAACTTGTTATGTATTTCAAGAAACTCCCACTCAATTTTAACAATTAAATGATCTAGCTTGTACTTGACAATTTGTGGAATTTATGCTTGAAAGTGGTGTATGAATTTTGTTGGACACGTAATCCTCTATGGGTAGGTGTCGAGGATGAACGGACATAGGAAGTCCAAGAGACCATGGAATATGGAATCCAAGGGTAACTCCATGGATGATAAATATGTATCATTGTGAGTAATAGTGCATCAAAGGTTTATCTTTCTCATATGTCTTGTGTATTTACCGTGCTCACTGTTATAGGTCAATTTGGGCACCATTCCCAATGACCTGGTTAACCGGGCATCATCTCGAGGACCAATGATCAAGGGTCTATCATTCCCTATCATTTCAGTTGCTACATGCCCTAAGACAAGAAACAATACAAATCAAGCAATACTTTTATCAAGCAAAAGTTTCCATAGTTTGAAGCTTATTGTTGAGGTATAAAAGGTGTCTTTTTAACGCCTATTTATCCTACATTAATTATCAATCTGAGAATGACTTTTTGTTTCAAGAGTGTACTCTGTTTGAGGCTGAAATTTGAGCTAAGAGCAATGCTGTGAGAGATGTAGTACAATATTCTAAATACAAGAGTAAACGGATGCTTGAAAAGAAATCTAATTACAATAACATGAATTCAAATACTCTGAAGCTTAACTATTCACTCTGCAAAACATCAATCAAGGATACAGTAGCAATAACTCATTACTTTAGAAATTGATGCAACTGAAATCAAACTGGAACAAGGCAATCAATCTGGGAACGAGGAAGTAATAACCAATGTTTTATACAGTTGACAGTCTTGATTTAAAGAAATTAAAGAGAAATATAACTTGAAATAAGAAAAACTCTGTAAACGTAATGAGCTGGAAATGAATAGCAACTGTAACAATGTAAATAAAAAATCTTTCTGCAATTTGAAACTAATGAATCAGAAATGAACATCACACTGGAATTGAACAACAAATGCTAACTAATGAATCAAATATTAACTTAAATGAAATCGACTAATGAACTCTACTAAACACCAAACCCTGTCGACAATAATTGTTATTAAGTAGCAATTGAAATGAACAACAATCCAATGGAACAAAAAATAGAGTTAAACATTGAACATCAAAGCTTTATAAGCGATAACAAGATAAATAATACATGAATTAAGATCCTTGTTGAAATGGAACATCAATGCAATTCATTAATGCACATAGCAATACCAATAAGCAATTCAACAGTAATCAATTAACTCTGCAATTGTAATAAAACCGAACACAATTATCACACAATGGTAATTAAAGGATAGAAATACAAACAACAGATCGATTCCACCAGGGCCGGGCCCTTAGCACCGGTGAAACACTGCTGGGTTACTTCAGAGCTTGAGAAATAGAACGAAAACAAGTCTTTGTATTAATTGAACATAAAAAGTGTTTACAACGACCGCTCTCTGATCACGAGAGTCAATAAAGTGCATAATTACAAAAGAAATGTTTTTAATCAATGATTTGACTCCTTCAATCTCTAAAGGCATTGCCTTATATAAAAATTTCGACGGACAAGACAAGGAAAAAGATAAGACTTGAACAACGATCCCTCAGGATCGAAGGATCCTGAGGGATTCACTTCCTTTATTTCTTTAGCTGTCACTCGATCTCCTTCGACTGAAGTCGTGCTGTCCCCTGCCTTCTCTTAGCAATGCATTCTGATTTTCTTCTCTTTGGGAGGATATGGTCTATCACTGGAGGAACAACAGTTACTCCTGCCTTAGCCTCGCCTCTGGTATAGTTGTTCACCTCGCTTAATTCCTGTTTTTGACAATAAAAGGCAGTTTTTAGTTACTTTTTACAATACACATAAGTCTTTGCAATTCTACCATAATTCTGTAATAAATCACCTTTTTAGAGTAAAAAGAGTTATGTTTAAAGTAAAAGAATGAGAAAACACATGGTGAATTCATACCTTTTTCAACGCTCAACATACCCCCCTACTTACCCTTTTTCATGTCCTCATGAAAACCATAGTTTACATGAAAAGCAGTTAAAGAATAAGCTGGAGAAGGTTTTTCATCAAAAGGCCTAAAACCATGCATTGCAGCTAAAGCTTTGAAGACATCCCCTGTCTGTCCTTCAGGTATTTCATAGATGGCTTTATAATCTGTTGCAGGATACCATGCAATGGGGCTTCTAAACCTACACCCTAGCCAGAATGGGCCTTCCCTCAAAATGAGGTTGCTATAGAGAACCAAGCGGTTTGCAACTAATCCGAAATTTTTATAGTTAAATGGCTCTCTATTTTGAATATTCCGATTGGAAATTCCCCATCGGACCTTAGCTACTATGTAGGCCTGGTTTCTAATAGATAGAAAATATTCTATCCCATTCGAGACAATTTCTTTATGGACAGACCCCAATGCTTGGATAACACCTTCTCTTGTCATCAAATTCTTCTGCCTAGCCCATAATTGTAATGGGTGTTTTGGTTCACTCCTAACCCACAAGTCTAACTCATTTTCTTGCCTTTGAAAAGAATTATATGCTTTGAGCCATTGTAACTGATTAACAACAAATGAAATAAATGCTTGGTATTGTATGTCACCCACAAAAGGGCTAGGATTTGTCTCAATATCATTTTCCAATATGAAATTATGCAAATAGAACTCACACAGGAGACACTGTACCTTAACCCCATAGAGTTTGCAGCATGTCACAAAATCATCTATAGTGTTTAACTCTATATATTTTCCTGCCCTAACTGCTTTAATTTTTAACTGTGAATATCTCTCTAATAAAAATAAAGCATCATTCTTGGCAGGGCATCTACAAGCTAAAACATCTGTGTATAATTAGCAGAGAGTATCCATTCGATTCTGGGCTATTTTAAATTTATTCATTACCTTTTCAGCCTTCTCCTCTGCCTTCCGACACTTCTCATCGGCTTCAGCCTCTGCTGCATGGATGATCTTCATCTGCTACTGCAACTCCTGGTATTTTCTTCTAGGGACAGTATCTTCTTCAAGTTTTTCCCTTTCCCGTCGAGCCTGTGCCAACTCCTCTTGGAGTTTGGCTAATGTAGGATCACTAAAAGTGTTTTGACTACAGGCTTGTGCATTTTCACTTGAGGTTGCTCCATCTAGAGTAGATGCATCTGGAACAGCTGCCTGCTGTTCCATATCTTCATGATTTGGCTCATCCTGGTTTTCCATAGTCTCTACAACTTGGGGCTTTGTTTTAGTGGCCACTTTCCTCTTTTTCGGGGCTCGTTTGGTGACTATACTTCTCTTATTTGGGGTTCTTTTGGAAATTTGTTTCATTTTAAGAACCCTAATAGTCTGCCTAAGTTGTTCCACTAGCCTCTGAAGCTTTCGCTGCTCCCTCTGAAGTTTTTCAAGTTCAGTTACTTTCTTTCTCTTCCTTGATGGAACGACTGTTCCTTTTTCTGAACCCAATTGCTTAACGGGGGTTTTTTCCTCAGCAGCCGTGCCTTTAGTTGGGCTTGATTCTCTGTTTTCTTCTTGGAACAGTTCTTCAGTGTTCATATGCTCTTGGCTGCATTCTTCAGGGGTAATAACCTCAATTGGCTCTGTTGTTCCCTGAGAATTTTCAGTTTGGAACATTGCTTCAGTGTTCACCTCTTCCTGTCCATATTTATCAGGCTAAGTAACCCCAGTTGATTCTACTGTTCCTTTAGGGTTTCCTCCTTCTATTTTATCCAACATTCCCTTGGTTATTTCTTTATTAGCAACAACTTGCTCCTGCAATTGGTTGATATCAACATTAAGGTTCAGTGGGCTGTGGGGCTGCACATATTCACTCATGTTGGCCAAAATTTGGGCTAATTGGTCCTCTTGCAAAGGGCTTTGTAGTGAAATTGCAGTGGTGGTTTCAGGAGGCTCTACTCCTTCTCTTTCATTCTCACTGCTGCGATTATCTTCGTCCTCTTCACAGGTATGATAACTACCTTCTTCCTCATCAGAGTAGCGAATATCTCCCTCTACACTAGTATGAGGACTTCATTCTTCTTCCTCAATTCCATCTTCTTCATCATTTCCTTCTCCTGCGCTGCTTTGTTTCTCACCACTGGTTTGGTGACTCATTTCTTCTTCATCCTCATCAGTGCGGGGACTCCCTCCTTCCAGTTGTGGGGGCTGCTCATCCTCCGAGTTGGGCAATTACAAGGGCTGGCTACTGCTACCTGGAAGGCCTTCTATCATTCCCCTACTTCTTTTTGAATGGGAGGATTGTATACGTTTTTATGGCTCTGCTACTGTGCTAGCCATTCTCTTTCGTTTTGGGGCAGGTAAGGCTAATCCTCCATCAATCGAAAATATCAGGTCTTCCCAACTGGTCTATTGTTGGGAAAGGATATAACTTACTATCAATATGATTAAGAAATGGTGGCTTACCACCATGTCCGTGTGCCGAGATTTTATTATACTACGAGCAACATCATGCAGTAAGGAATTTAAAAATACAGGCAAGTTTATAGTACATTTTTTCTTTAATACTACCAATAACTTAAGGTGGCGAGGTCTTGTAGAAATTATATAAATGATATGTTATATGTCTAATATTCTCCTGATCACACACTATTTGACTTGATGCACAATACAGAATCTATTCCACCATTGATCATTACTTGCGGAAATTAAATCAATTGCATGCACACATTAAAACAATAAAAATTCACACACATTAACACAGTGATTTATGGGAAATATTAAAGCTGAAAACCCCCAAATATCTGTATAATATATTTCATATAGATCATGTAACAATCATCATACAAAGCTTCTCACAAGCTCTCATTACAATCTCCAATCGCTACACACTAATCAGGTCCGATCTAGCAAATCCCATGCACCAATCTATGCCACCTGCTAGCCTGCCTCTATTGCGCAATCCCTGCTGAATATGGGCTCTGAATGAACTCAAATCCACCTGGCTTGCACTGCGAAATCCTCATTAGCATCTCCATCAATGTGTGGTGCAAACTCATGCAACACTATAGTCACAACTGATAGTATACTTGCTCTTTCACCTACCTCTCCACTGGTCTCCACTGAAACTGTCCATGCACTATAGTTAAATGATGTATTCTTCAGTTGATTAAAAAGTTAATATTTAGTCAATTAATTATTAATTAATTCACACCACTCTCACTAGTGTATCAATCAGTTAGACTAGATACAACTAGCTCAACTGTGTCTAACTGAGTTAAGCTAAACACAACTCCACCAGCTACCTCAATAACTCCACCAAACTCTGTCACATGAGTTCTAACTGAAGTCTCCATGCAATAGCTCCACTTAACCCTCAGGAATAGCGTAATTCCTTCTATCATCTCCTGTGCCACATCTGTGCACTTAACTGAAGTGCTCCAAGAGAATAAGATAATGTTTATAGTCCAAATATTATTAAGAGCTAATAATATTCAACATATATATTTTTTAGACTGAAATCTAAAAATAGATTCCGCCCAGTATGTCTAAAAATAGAAGTCCATCTATTTTTCCAACTTGACCAACCATCCACAAATAGCATCCTGCAACTCATAGAATATGATCGACATGTCTAAAAATAGACATAGTCTAAAATTAGACTTGCGCCAAAAATAGCCTGCGGGCCCACTTAGTGAAGGCGACTTCTTTCCACTAAGCTCATCATCTTGTTGCAATCTCAACACTCCCTCTCAAAAATATAGGAATTATCTGCCACCCCGATCCTGCCTCTATGGTATTCGAATTTTCTCCTGGTGAGCACCTTCATCAAGATATCAACATACTGATCCTTTGTAGGAATGTAAGAAAGTAACATGATCTTCCGCTGCACAAAATCTCTGATATGATGATATCGGATGTCAATGTGTTTAGATATATCATGAAATACTGGATTAATCGAGAGTTTGATGCAAATCTGATTATCACAATATATCACAGTAGGATCTAAGTGTGAACCGAACAACCCGACCAAGATCTTCCTCATCCATATAGCCTCGCATGCAGCCAAACTTACTGCCATGTACTCGGACTCTGCTAAACTGAATGCCACGGATCTCTGCTTCCTGTTGTACTAAGAAAATGTTGTTGAAATGATACTGAAAATCCCTCCAGATGTGCTCTTTCTATCCGTTGGGATCCCTGCCCAATCTGCATCCGTGAAGCCACACAACTTCACCTCATTCGACTATCTGTACCATAATCCATATCCCGATGTGCCTCTGAGATATATCAATACATGCTTCCCCGTCTTCCAAAAGAGCTTGGTAGGCTTAACCATAGCTTGTGAAAGCTGGTTAACAGCGTAGCATATGTTAGGCTGTGTATTGACTAGATACATAAGCGACCCCACCAACTGTCGGTAAACAATGGCATCCACTACCTCTGCCGATGTAGCATCCTCTTTCCTTCAACCACCAGGAAGAGGAGTGTCGATAGGCTTGCAGCCATGCATGTTGAACTTCTCCAATATCTCCTGGGCATACTTTCCTTGAGACACAAATGATCCATCACTACGCTGCCAAATTTCCAATCCCAGGAAATAATGAAGGAGGCCCAAGTCCTTCATCTCAATCTCTTTTGCAAGATCAGCCTTGCATGAGATTATCAACTGTTCATCACCCGTCAGAATCAAATCATCTACATAAAGTAAAATTATCAAAAAATTACCCTCCACCACAATCTGGTATAGGTTCATATCCGCCTCACTCTTGGTGAATCCAAGACCGGTGAAATAACTGTCTATCCATGTGTACCAAGCACGAGGTGCTTGTTTCAACGCATACAACGCTCTTTTGAGCCTGCACACATGCGACTCACTGCTAAAGATCTCGAAACCTTCAGGCTGCTCTATGTACACCTCCTCTTAAATGAATCCATTGAGGAACACAGTCTTCACATCCATCTGATGAATGTGCCATCCCATATGCGCTGAGAGAGCTAGGATGCTTCGTATGGAAGAATACCTTGCGACAGGTGCAAAGGTTTCCTCATAGTCGATCCCCTTAGTCTGTGAGAAGCCCCAGGAAACAAATATTTCCTTGTACTTCTCGATGCTCCCATCAGTTTCTTTCTTCACTTTGTAGATCCATCTCGAACCTACCACTGATTTCCCTTCCAGCCTTGGGACAATCTTCCGTGCACTGTTTCTGACAATTGAATCATACTCTTCCACCATGGCATCTACCCATGCAGGGTCCTCCACATCTTCCTCGAAAGAGGATGGTTCTGTCACGATAAAATTGCTCATCAGAGCCATGTATCCAGTATATCGGTCAGGTGACTGTCTCTATCTGCGCTGTGATGTAGGTGCTCCTACAATCTTCTCTGCATCAAGATTTAGTCGCTCAGCTTCTGTAGTGCGCTTCTGCCCTCTGATGGTTGGCGCTGCATGAGTGGTTTCTTCCACTCCATGAACCTCCTCTTGTGGCTGATCCACATCCTAAGGCTCATCCTTAGGAACTAATAGCTCCTCATCTGCATGTAAGTGTGACTCCCTCTCAAGCGAACACTTCATGGCTTTCTCCTCACGAAATTTGATATCCCGTCGCACAACAGTCTTTCGAATGTCTGGAAAATACACACGATAGTTGTGGGGTGTATAAATGTACCCCAAAAATACCCCAACCTCTGCAGTCGGCTCCAGCTTCTTCCTGGCATCCTTCTTCACATGAATGTAAATAGGTGAGCCAAAAATCTTCAAATGAGAAATATCAGGCTTCTTACCAGAAAACGCCTCCTCGGGTGTACTCATGCCAAGTATCCTATGAGGACAATGGTTTTGCACATAAACTGCAGTATTGCATGCCTCAGCCCACAAGTGTATGGGAAGGCCCTGATCATGCAACATCACCTGTGCAGCACCCATGATCGTTTTATTCTTTCGCTCCACGACCCCATTCTACTATGGGTTATGAGGCACTATGAGCTCTCTTCGAATTCCTTATACGCTGCAAAAGTCCTTGCATTCGCCAGAGATGAATTCACCACCATTGTCGCTTCTAAGAGCCTTCACCTGCTTCCCTGATTCTTTCTCCACCACTGCCTTAAACTCACAGAACTTTGAGTATGTCTCGTTCTTCTTCTGCATGAAGAAGATCCAGTACTTACGAGAAAAATCATCAACAAAGATCACATAATACCTGTGCTTTGCTGTCGAAGCTACTGAGAAAGGTCCACACATGTCTGTGTGAATTCTCTCAAGGATCGTCGTGGCATGACTATCCTTCTCATGAAAGGTGGATTTCAAAATTTTTCCAAAAGTACAACCCTTGCACTGATCTGACTGCACAAGTGTACCCTTGGGAAGCTCGGTAGAAATTTGCTGCAAAATTTTCAAAGCACCATGGTGAAGATGGCCCAATCTCCTGTGCCATATCTTGCCCTCATCCCGGCTCACCACTCCTTCTGCCTTGCCTGCCTTTGCTGTGCGGCCATCTACCTGCAACTGATAAAGGTTATTAACTCGAACCCCTATCCTCCGGGTTTCACCAGTTGCCTTACTACGCAAGAAAGCCTTTCCCTCGCTAAAGACAACATCATATCCCTTGTCTTCCAACATAGCCACAGAGATCAGATTCTTCTTCAATCCTAGAACATGCATGATATCCTTCAAGATGAAAGGTTTTCCAGACTCCCTCTCAAAGGAAATGGTCTCGATACCAGTCGCACTGTATCTACCATCATCACCCATCTCGATGTGTACTCCAAGATCCTTCTCATCTAGATCAGTAAAAATATATTTGTCTCCGGTCATATGGAAAGATGCACCACTGTCAAGAAACCACACTGAACCCATCATACTTGAGACCAAGCATGCGATCAATGAAAAATCCAGCTCAAACTGCGAGGCTAAGGCCTCTCCAGCTTTAGATCCAGTACCTTACTTATTTTTCTTCTTCTGTGGACAATTAGTGGCGTAATGTCCGTGTTGGTGATAGTGAAAGCACTTCACCTTGGACATGTCCTGCTTCTTGCCTTTCGCACCGGATTGAGAAGTATTTTTCTTGCTCTTCGCCTTCCTTGCTTTGGCAGCCAAAGAGAAATTTTCTTCATCTTCTTTATTCGATGAAGATCCATCCCTGGTACTCTGCCTTATCTCCTCCTGCACAAGATCCGACCAAAGTCGCTCCCATCCTGGCAGTTTCTCCCAACCATTGACACAGTCCTCATAGGAATGCCAACTCTTCGGAAGCCCAAGGAGAGCCAAGCTCACCAAGTCCTCTTCATATACAATAACCCCCACACTTCCCAGCTCATCCCTGCACTGGACTACTTCTTGAGGTACTTGGGTATACTCTTGCCCTTCTCCATTTTTATTTTCCTGAGTTTATCCTTGAGCGCCAACTTCCTCTAGTCGCTCTTTCTTTGGAACAAATCTGTCAAAGCTTTGCACATCAAGAATGGAGAAGCTTTACCATGAATTCTGGACATTATGTGATCCTTCACACCTTCCAACAGAATCCTTCAACATTTTGTTGTCTTCTTTTGCCATGCGTAAAGTGCGGCAGCATCGCTAGATGCAAGTTTTGGAATTTTTGCATCTATGAACTCCTTCAAACCATTATCCTCTAACACCACCTCCATCTTGTCCTTCCATGCAATATAACTCGAGCTGCCCTCAAGGGCATACTCCAATCTCAATCCGTTGAAAGACATCTCAACTTCGACACCAAGAAAACACTACTGCAAATTCGAATTCCTCCAGCACAAAACTCAACTGCTTCAATGCTTTACAATTGCTCCAATGATCAACTATCGCTCTGTTGTATCTCCTACAACACCCTCCAAAAATACATAAAATCATAACACACATTTCAAAATTTTTGGAGCCCCCTTTGAAACTAAAGAAAGAAAAAAAGCCAAGTAAAGTTTTAAAGGCAAGTCGCTAAGTCGCATATCCATTATTTGTGACCCATGCGACCTATGCGACTCTGCGACCCTAAGGTCGCATAGGTCGCCAGGTCGCAAGAGTCAGAATTCGATCAATTTGCGACCTTGCGACCTAGCGACCTCAAGGTCGCAAGGTCGCAAAGTCGCAAAATGAAGTTTTAAAGAAATTAGCGACTCAACGACCTTTGCGACCCAGCGACCTTAAGGTCGCAAGGTCGCAAGGTCGCAAAATTGCAGCCTGCGACCTCATTAAATGTCCGCACGTGCGACCTTTTTATATAAGGTCGGGTCACTAGGTCGCATTTGTGACTCTCAGCGAAAACCGTGGAATTGCTCTGACAGGTCGACTGGCGCGTTTTCTTCCGGGTAAGTTGCCTTTTCCTCCCTATGTTTCCCTCTTAAGCATTTCTTGCCATTATTGAGCCTCCCCACGGTCTTATTTATTTGCTGGAAAGGATGTGGGGTTTTCTTTGGAATTGCACCGTCGTTTTGTTTCCCACAAACCCCAAGGTCACCCATCTTTTGCCTAAATTCCTCGTGGCTGTGCCTCATGGTCAGTTTAGGCCCTTTCAAACCGCAGACTTTTCCCGTTAAGAGAAATATTAGCCGCAAGGTCGCGCGCGCGCGAAACCCCCGGCAGGCGCAAATGCGACCTGCGACCTAGCGACCAAGTCGCAAGGTCGCAAAACTCCCACTCAGCGACTCTGCGACCCTGCGACCTAGGCGCAAGGTCGCGTGTGAGTCCTTTTGTGGATCAGCGACCCAGCGACTCCCAGAGAACAGTCAATTAAATCTTTGCATGTACAGACTCTATTTAGCCATTATCATCATGTCTTTCTTATCCTGGGATTCTGTTTTAAATGCAGCAGGTGAATTCAGAGCAGACACGATACCAGTCCTCTCCGACTCTAGCAATATGGCACCCCGAGTATCCCGAAGGAGAAGCAGGCAGGTGGTGGAGGAAGAATCAGACACAGACATACAAACATCTCCGCCGCCAATATACAGAGACACCCTTTGCACCTTCGCAAAGGAGGATAGCCTTAGGTGGTATGAAGTATACCGTGAGTTCGCCATGCCAGAAGAGGAGTTCCCAGAAGATCTCCCGGACCGTGAAGTGTACCTGAAAGTCAAAAAGTCCAAATTGCACCTAGCTGGGTCACATCCCGCCATCTTTCCGTGCCCAGAGATGTTGGACTGGATCATACAGAAGACGGATCCGAAAAACTTCGCAATCCGAGATAGTGCAGGAAAAGCTTTCGCAACATTGGAAAGTTCAAGAGCACAGGTCTACTACTCGCTACCCAAACCAGAGGTGAACTTCACCCCAAGATGGTTTGCTGCAAATGAAGTGCCGATGGTTGACACAATCAGAAGATGGTGGGCAGAACCAGACAAATTTAAGATCAAAAAGGACCAGGAGTACCCGGTGGCCAGTCTGAGGAAGGTCTATAAGCTAGTGGCCGCCATGCTGTGCAGGATATACGGGCGTTCGGACGCCACCACCTTCAACGGAACATGGGCAACCATTATAGAACACGTAACAGTCCATGGCACTCGGTTCAATTGGGCTGGTATATTAATGGGCTCCATGCACACAAATTTGGCTTCAACTTTAGCCCCAGATGAGGGAGCGCCATCAGAATTCTATATGGCTTCGTATCTGCTAGATGATGTCTGTGCCCAGCTGCATGTCGAAGGATGGCCGCATAACTGGGACCCCGAACAGACCCAGGCAATACACTTGCAGACCAAGGTATTCTGGGAATCCAGGTACAAGTCGGACATCGAACAAATCTCTCACATATTCATTCCCGCCCTCTACGGGAAACTATTTGGTCAAGACACCCCCTGCATGTCTTGGCGAGCAATGGAGACACTAGGTCAGGTGGCACACTGGTTCCCATTCGCCGAATTCACAATCATCCGAGTATTTGGCTCGTTTAAAGCACCACATGCTCTACCTAAGTTTATTACCGATAAGGTACTCATGCAGAAGGTGTGTTTCCAGATGACCACGGGCTTCTCTAACGTCCTTACCAAAGGGAAGAAGAAACCTTGGCCTGCTCTGCCTCTCACCATTGGTGCTTATACGGTCAAGGACTCCAGAGAAGTAGCGCGTGAAGGGGAAGAGGTGAAAAGCTATCACTTCAGAAATCTGGATTGCCGAACTTACGACCCAGTCAGGATAGTTCCTGAACATTGTAAAAGGGCCAATTTTAGATGGAGTTATCAGCATGTCGAGCGCCCGGATGAAGACGAGAGAAGAAATTGGTATAACGCAAACAGGCATCTCGCGCCAGGAATCGACTCTGACCGAGAAGAAGAAGAGCATCAGAATTTAGGAGAAAGAAGCCAGAAGCTTGGAGGCTCTTCTTCCTCCAA
The DNA here is from genome assembly GCA_034641835.2 of Pinus albicaulis. Lineage (NCBI taxonomy): Eukaryota > Viridiplantae > Streptophyta > Pinopsida > Pinales > Pinaceae > Pinus > Pinus albicaulis. Next base: position 76,788,529 of record CM076576.1, read on the forward strand.
AGATAAAAGAACACAGACCAGTACGGGACCTGACACCACAGATCAGCAAAGGGAAGCAGAAGCCCAGGCCAAACAGGAAGAGGAGAAGAAGAAGAAGGAAGATGAAGAGAAACGCAAGAAAGACGCCAGGACAGAACGAAAAAAGAAAAAAGAGGAGGAGAAAGAAAGACAGGAAAAGGAGGCACAGGCGGCGGCAGAAAAGGCACTGAAAGAAGAACTCGACAAAGTCGATCGTCAGAAAAAGGCAGAACAAGCCGCCGCGGCAGAGAGAAAGAGGAAAGAGGAAAAGGAAGCAGAGGCAGAGGCAGAACGCCGGAAGAAGGAAGAACATGACAAGGCGGAAGCAGAGCGCCGGCAAAAGGAGAAAGAAAAGGGTCAAACGCAGGATGAAGAAGACGAGCTAATAGATGACATTGACCTATCTCCCTTGGATATCCCTGCAGGTGGCGCGGGAAGTACCCTCAATGTTGATGACTTTCCGGGGGAGCAAGAAGAAGAAGTCTTCGACTTGACCAGATTGACATTTGACCAATTCTCTTTCAAGATACGGCAAGATAAAAGGAAATCCTTAGCGCCAGGCTACCCCGCCATCTCTACGGTCGCCACCGGAAAGGACATAGTCCCATACACCAGGACAAATCCAGTTATGATAGCGTCAGCAAGCACCGCTTTTGCTGCAGCCACAGAGGAAAATGTCACGAGGATGAGCAGAGAAATTATTTCTTTACAGAACCGGCTAAAAGCGGCAGAGCAGGAGAAATCAAGGCTAGAAAATGAGATGCTCCAGCTCCAGGGTAGGCCCGCTCAAGTGAATGAGGTCCCACTGGCGGTCAGGAAGGAATGTGATGTGTTGGAGATGACAATGAGGCAAGTATACCAGGAAATGCTCACCCTGAAACAAACAGTGGCCCCATTGGCAGAGGCACGGGAAGAAACCAGGCAGAAACACGAACAGCTCAGGGAAGCCTCGGCAGCCTTGGACAAAATGATGAATTGGACAGCACAGTATCAGCAAGCTCCCGAGCACGTGCCTCGGAAGGATTGGAGTCATATGCAAGAAGCCAAAGTACAAATTCGGATGAGTATGCAATCCAAAGACAAGCTGTCCAAAGATCTGGACAAAGTAGTGTCTGCGTATAATCACCTAATCAGTGGTATCGACTCTATGAACGCTCTTCATCACATTCCGTCATTAGGGGCACTAAATGAAACTAAAGACTGGGGGCAGGTAGAGCAGGAAATTCAGTCTTTTCTGCAGCCCGTAAGACAAGCTGCTGCCGCACCAGAATTCGAGGCATCACAAGAGAATCTGAACCGGTTGCTTGTCACTCCAGTGCAAATCTACACCAAGCTGGCTTCTCTCTCAATGCTGATCTCTCAGAAGAAGAAGACTCTAGTGCCGAATGCTCTAGAATGTATGCATCGGATAAAAGAGGAAAGCCCTCTTGTCGCTCCTATAACGGCAGATTACCAGACTTGGAGAGATTTCCTCAAAGGCAAGAAAGTCGACGTTCCAGAAACCTCAATTGCGCGACCACCTCCATAGTTCAAACGCCAAGTCGCAGGTCGCACTTGCGACCAAGTCGCAGGTCGCACTTGCGACCAGGTCGCAGGTCGCATTTGCGACCAGGTCGCAGGTCACAATTTTGGCAAACAGGAAGCTGAACCGTCGGGAAGCTGAACCGTCGGAAGGCCATAAGTGCGTCTGTTGAATCTATAAATACCCCTGTGGGGAACATTGTAATGGCTGCTCTTTTTGGACTGAAAGGCATTATTGCATTGTAACTGAAGAAGCATACTCTTGATATATGAAATACAATACATGTTAAAACCCCTTTGATTGGATGATGTGTTTGGCTGTGACAACATTGTGTGTATTCTACGTACAGTTTCAGAATATCTTCTGATTAATGAATCTGTGTTATTAATAGTATCATTCATGTACCATAGCTATCTGTGATTGTGTTGATGATGCTCAAGTTTATTATTTGCTTCATGATGAATGTTAATGAACTGTTTTATTAGCATTTCGTTATATCCTTCAGAGAGTTAGGGGATATTCTTGCCACAAAGAACTATTTCTTTGGCGGTCAGATTATCTTGCATGCATACCTCATAGATGTGTTGCTAACGACACTTCCTGAGTGTATGCATTCTGTCTATCACCTTGCTACGCACAGTGTCATATATTGGTTTTATACATCAGTCATGTATCCTGTATCGTGTGAATGAGTGTATGTTTGCAGTTTCAATCAGGTTGCTCGAAACCGAAGAGATAGTCATTTAAGTGGTAGCCGGACCCACACCCCGGACGGGATCCCTACTCCAAACGGTCCAAAGTCTAATTGGGACTTTCTACCGGGGAGATCCCCTACTGTTGGCCGGACATATTTTCCCGTCAACACGCTCTTATACCATGTAGAAATTATATAACTGATATGTTATATGTCTAATATTCTCCTGATCACACACTATTTGACTTCATGCACAATACATAATCTATTTCACCATTGATCATTACTTGCGGAAATTAAATCAATTGCATGCACACATTAAAACCATAAAAATTCACACACATTAACACAGTGATTTATGGGAAAGCTTAAAGCTAAAAACCCCCAACTATATGTATAATATATTTCATATAGATCATGTAACAATCATCATACAAAGCTTCTCACAAGCTCTCAGTACAATCTCTAATCGCTACACACTAATCAGGTCCGATCTAGAAAATCCCATGCATCGATCTCTGCCACCTGCTAGCTTGCCTCTACTGCGCAATCCCTGATGAATATGGGCTCTGAATGAACTCGAGTCCACCTGGCTTGCACTGCGCAATCCTCACTGGCATCTCCATCAATGTGTGGTGCAAAATCATGCAACACTATAGTCACAACTGATAGTCTACTTGCTCTTTCACCTACCTCTCCACTGGTCTCCACTGAAACTGTCCACTGTAGTTAACTGATGTATTCTTCAGTTGATTAATGAGTTAATATTTAGTGAATTAATTATTAATTAATTCACACCACTCTCACTAGTGTATCAATCAGTTAGACTAGATACAACTAGCTCAACTGTGTCTAACTGAGTTAAACTGAACACAACTGCACCAACTACCTCAATAACTCCACCAAACTCTGTCACATGAGTTCTAATTGAAGTCTCCATGCAATAGCTCCACTTAACCCTCATGAATAGCATAATTCATTCTGTCAGCTCCTGTGCCACATTTGTGCACTTAATTGAAGTGCTCCAAGAGAATAAGATAATTTTTATAGTCCAGATATTATTAAGAGCTAATAATATTCGACATATCTATTTTTAGATTGCAATCTAAAAATAGATTCTGCCCAGTATGTCTAAAATAGAAGTCCATCTATTTTTCCAACTTGACCAACCATCCATAGATAGCATCCTGCAACTCATAGAATATGTTTGACATGTCTAAAAAAAGACATAGTCTAAAAATAGACTTGTGCCAAAAATAGCTTGCGGGCCCACTTAGTGAAGGTGAATTCTTTCCACTAAGCTCATCATCTTGTTGCAATCTCAACAAGTCTTACCACGTCTTTTCTTCCATCACATGTTATATAGGCATGTACTACTTTTGCCAATTCCATCCATGGTTCTCCCAACGATGCCAGCTGAACTCCTTTGCCTTTGACAACCAATGTATGTCCTTCTTCCTGGAAAATGTTCATGGCTTCTTGAAGCCTGACCTTCTTATGAGTCCATATGGTTCCTTCCGCTGGTAGACTAGACACCTCTATGATTATTTCATCTGTTACTGCTATCTTTCTACCTCTAACCATGGAGTAACCTTCCTGCAAATTCTGTAAAAGCTCGATAGCTACTGTTTCATGAGGTTGTTGTAGCCTTGTGAGGTATGTAATCCATCCCAATTTTTCTAGAATTTCTTGTGTAGCATCAGAAAAAACTAGCACTTGTGGCTTGCTACGAATTGGTCATCCTCCCATCTTATTTGCACACTGTTAATTCTTTACAAACGTACAGTAATGTAATGGAACAACACAACACAGTAGATTGGAATAATATCGTTAAGTTTTTTTTATTCCCTATAATATAGGGATTTGATTCGCGTGCAGGTAAAGAAATATAGGAATTTTATCTGCATGCAGTCATTAAGAGGAATTAGCGCCCCCCCTCAAGGATGATAGGTCGTCCTCGACCGTCAAATAAGAGAGGAAAGTACTGCACAATATTTGTACAGCAGGAAAAAGAATGCATACTTATGATACAATCAATCAAATTATTGCGTTACTGAAATCGATGCGTGTGATTAAATTGTAAATAGATATAGAAACGTTTGTAATGATTCAAAGATAAGGAAAAGGGACAGCTGATGTGAACATAAGTAATAATGTGCTTATTACCCACTCAAACTAATGTGATCGATTTATGATGAATTTCATGTATAATACGTTCAAAACCAAGGGTTTAGGTATCAAAATCTCATTTGATATTTAGATAGAGATATAAGAAAAAGGGTTTAAAATTACTATTGATTTGTAAGAATGTGACTCCAATACCATCAGCAGAGCTCTGTTGCCCATAGGTGTCCATAACCTTGACAAAGTTGCTTTCTCACCCTTGGAACCATTATCCTTTATTTATGCCTAGGGAAGTGCTATGTGATGTCATAATGGAGGCCATTGTGCTGGCTTGGGGACTAGATAAATAAAAATTCCATTCACCAGAAAGAAGTGAAAGGTGGGCAGGCCGGCTCGTGATGAGACCTCCTGTTCCAAGGACTTTTTAGTTTTTAGTTTTTTTTTTCAATTGTCCATTGGATCATATCCCTGGTGTGGTGGCCATGATGGGAATTCCACTTCATTGCTTCCTTATGATCATGGTAGGATGGCTCTTGATGAGACCCCCTATCCTCCATCTACCATATCATAGAGTTGTTAGTGATATATATAGATATATATATATATATATATATATATATATATATATATATATATATATATTTTTCATATAACACTTTCCTACTTATATATAAAGGATGGCTCAACACTCCTTAAGAGTAGGGATGGTGGAAGAAGTCTAAACATCTCAATAGAAAAGAATATGCCCTTATTCTTACTCAATAAATAAAAATCAAAGAAAGTTATAAAAATTTGGGGAAGAACCAACATGATAAAGATAATCGATCATATTAATTTTAGTGATAGTAAGACATCAAAGTAATATTGGTGGTTATGTCCTTTTTCCTTTTTCTTATCACTACAAAACAATTTCTCAAAAAAATGACAATTTCTTTTGATTTGCTGATTCCAGTAACCTTTAATTTGTGTAATCTTGTATAAATAGTATGTTTTCCTTTAGAAGAGTCATTAGAAATCCTCAAAATGCTATTTTAAAACAAGAAAAATGCACTCAAAAAGTGTTGTTCCTTTGGAAAGGAACATAAGAAACAATCTGCGGAAATGTTGTTCCTTTCGAAAGGAACAACAAAAACAATCTGCGAAACTGCTGTTCCTTTTGAAAGGAACAACAAAAATAATCTACGAAACTGCTGTTCCTTTCGAAAGGAACAACAAAAAAAATCTTTGAAACAGCAAAAATAAACAACACAACTACTCTTCCTTTCGAAAGGAACAACAAAAACACTCGCAACAATGCTGCTGTTCCTTTCGAAAGGAACAACAAAAATTTACAATAAGAAAAATAAGAACAGTTGAAAAAACATAATTCCATACAAAAAAAACAAGCAAAGTAAAAGAACAATATTTATGTACAAATTTCGAAATAAAGAAATGATTTAATGAATGGGTGCTGAGGAGGAGTTATATCCTTCAACAAGAATTTGCATGGTAGAATCTTTGAGTAATTGTTGGTAGAAGGATTCTCGAGTAAGTGGTTTATGGTAAAGTCGCACTCGATGACCATTTACTTTGATGGAATGTCCAGATCCATCAATAGTGGTTAATGTAATGGTGCCATTGCCATGCAATTTTTGTATCTCGTAAGGTCCAAGCCATCGTGTCTAGAGTTTCCCTAGAAAATCCTGAAACCTGTAGTCATATAGGAGTGCCCAATCTCCTTCGTGGAAGATTTTTTCTTTGATGAGGGCGTCGTGCCATTTTTCTCTCTGTTGTTGAATTAATGCAGTGTGCTGAAGAGCAGAGAGCCTAATTTCATCTAACTCATTGATTTTTTGTAATCTTTTGGCTTGGGCTTCATTTAAAACTAAACCCACCTCCTGGGCTGTTCTTAATGTTTGAATTTCAAACTCTATTGGAAAGATGGGCTCTTTTCCAAATACCAATTGATATGGTGAATACCTTGTAGTACCTCTGCATGTTGTTCGGTATGCCCACAAGGCTTCTGGAAATTAATAAGCCCAGTCACGTCTGTGTGAGGCAATTGTTTTTGTCAATATAGATTCGATCACTTTATTCGTGCTCTCTACCTGGCCGTTTGCCTGTGGGTCGTATGGGGTTGTAATTTTTTGCTAAATGTGGTAATTCTGTAATGTTTTAGTGAGTTTATTACCTACAAACTGCGGTCCTCCATCCGTGATTATGTCCCTTGGGAGGCCGTATCGCACAAATATTTGGAAAATGAATTGTATTAAAAAGTCCTCTGTAGCTTTCAAAAGTGCCTCTGCTTCAACCCATTTAGTGACATACTCAGTTGCAACTAGGATGTATGTTCTTTGGTTCGATGGGGGGTTAATGGGACCAACAAAATTGAGCGCCCAAAGTTCAAATGGCTCAATTACTAATTGTGAGTTCAAAGGCATTTCGTTGGATTGTCCAGGGCTACCCGCACTTTGGCAGCTATCACTATCCTGCACAAATTTTTTAGCATATTTAAAAATGGCAGGCCAATAGTACCCTGTCTGTAAAACCTTGTGGGCAGTTCTACGATCTGCAAAATTTCCACCACATGGCCCGTCATGGCATGCTTTCAGAATATCAAATACTTTGTCCTCTCAAACGCATCTCCTGATTTGCATATCTGACCTTGTATGAAACAGGTAGCCCCCAATCCAAGAGAATCGGGTACTACGCTGTATTATCTGCTTTCATTCATTTAGGGTTAGATGTTTAGGTAATTTACCTATTTCCAAATAATTTACTATATCAGCATACCATGGGGTTCTAACAGTAACAACGAACAAATGCTCATCTGGGAAGTGGTCTTCGACTGCTGCTGCATCTGTTGGCCTTGGCATTCGTGACAGGAAATCAGCTACAGGGTTCTCTTTTCCAGGTCGATCTTTGATTGTAGAATCGAATTCCTGCAATAAAATCAACCATATTATCACTCTTCCATTTGTAACAGGTTTATTTGCTAAAAATTTAATGGCAGAGTGATCGGTATATAAAACTACAGGATACCCAGTTATATAATGTCTAAACTTATTTACAACATGTATTACAGCTAAAAATTCCTTCTCAGTCATAGTATAGTTTAGTTCAGCAGGAGATATATTTTTGCTGATAAAATAGACTGCATATGGTTTTTTATCCTCTTCCTGCCCAAGCACTACTCCAATCGTTGTGTCTGAGGCATCAGATGAAATTTGGAATGGAAAATTCCAATTTGGGCCCCTTAGCACTGGGGCTGTTGATAGAAGCTTTTTTAGATCCTTGAAAGCATGGTCACATTTATCTGTCCAAATAAAATCAACATTTCCTATTAGTGCATATAAAGGTGCATCTATTCAAGAATAATGTTCCATGAATCTTCTATAATAACCGGAAAATCCAAGAAAGCTACGTACCTCTGTTTGTGTGGTGGGTGTAGGTATTAACAAAATTATCTGAATTTTGGCTGGATCACCTGAATTCCAGCTGCTGAAATATAATGTCCTAAGACAAGTCCTTCGGTCATCATCATATGACACTTTTCATGGCTTAAACAAAGCCTAGTGTCAATACAACTTTGCAACACATTTTATAAGTTTTCTAATGCTGGCTCAAAATCATCTCTGTAAGGTGTGAAGTCATCCATATATACTTCGAGCCCTTCATTTATTAAATCTGAAAAGATGCTGAGAATGGCCCTCTGAAATGTAGCAGGGGCATTGCATAGGCCAAAGGGTAAGACTCGGTAGGAAAATGTCCCCCATGGATAGGTAAAAGTGGTTTTGTCTTGGTCTTTAGGGTCAATCTGGATTTGATTGTACCCACTGAAGCCGTCTAGGAAAGAAAATAATTTCTTTCCTACCAATTTATCTAATACCTGGTCAATGAAAGGAAGGGGAAAGTGGTATTTTTGGGTTTCTTTGTTGAGTTCTCGGTAATATACGCATATTCTCCACTTTTCGTTCTTATTTGGTACCACTACTAATGGGGAGACCCACTTGCTATCAGATATTGGATAAATGAAATTAACATCCAATAGATTTTGTAATTCAGCTTTCACATTATCTTTAAGGTGAGGGTTTAGTCTTCTTTGGGGTTGGCGAATGGGTTTCACATATTTTTCGGTATAGATGTGGTGTGTACATAACTGGGGGTCAATTCCCTTCATGTTTGGATAATCCCATGCAAAGGCTCCTTTATATTTTTGTAGTAATTGGGCCGTCTTCTTTTCTTGTTCAATAGTTAGATTTTTGTTAATGTTTAAAGTTTTGCTTGGTTCAATTTCCACAATATTACTATTGTACACAAAAGTAGTGGGTATTATTTGATCAGGAATGTCTTTCAGGGGATCTTCTTCTTCTTTATTATCAAATGCTGCCTTGATCATGTGACATTGTAGATGGGATATGATTTGTGGTTTGTTAATAAAACTATTAATGATATCATCCTCTGTTTGTTCTCTAAAATCGAGGGCATCTTCTATGGTTAGTGGTGATCTCATATTTTCTATAATATATGATACAGGTTGCTTCCTTGTTTTGATTATTGATAGGCTTGGTTTGGCTGGGGGATATAAAGCTAAGTTCTTGACATAGTTTCCCCTTGTTATTGTCATGTTGCCTTGTCGGCAGCCAATATAAGCATCGGCAGTTGCCAACCAAGGTCTACCTAGAATTAACGGTTGTCCATCTAGCCGGTTCTTTGGGTTGATAACCAGGAAGTCAGTAGGGTATTCCCAGGAATCTACGGATACCATTACATCTTGTAGTGTACCTTCTGACTACCGAACGGTCAGCCAATTCTAATAAGGTTGTTGTTGTTTCTAATGATGTAATGCCAAGTTTTTGACAGGTGGTGGTTGTTAGGATATTGATTGTAGCTCCCAAATCAACTAAGGCATTTGGGAACAATTGCCCATTGATTTGCATCATCACTATAGGATTTCCTGGGTCTTCATATTTTACAGGTGTTTCCATTCCTGATAATAAGTCAGATAAAGTACCGACTATTTGGACAGTTGGGTTGGTTGTTGTTCTCCTCTTTGGATTCTTTATACACAATTCCTTAATGGTTTTTGCATAAATAGGGATGTCTTGGATAGCTTTGAGGAGAGGGATTTTTATACACAAATATTTTAATTCTCTTAGAAGATCAAAATCAAGATATTCTATTGGGTGAGGTATGATTAATCGTTCTAGGAATGGTGGAGAAGAGGTGGCTGCTTGTTGTGGAGTTTGATGTTGAGTTTGTTGTTGAACCACCTTATCTTTTTGCAATGTTTTTTCTACAGGTAACTGATCTACAGTGTGAACATTTTTGTCTCCCTCTGCTTCTACTATATGCCCAAATCTCAATTGAAGGTCATTACACTCCCTCAGTTCAGTTTCTAATTCTAGTTGTTCCATTATTTGGATAGATTGAACTGGCCTATTATTTGGGTTTGGGTTGGGTTGGGCTGGGAGTTGTGGTCTTAAATTGGTTTGGGGGTTTTGTGGTAATGTATAGGGAGCTGGCAGTGTAGGTTGAGAGAGGGGAATTGTTCCAGCTAGCTGATTTGTAGGTCTTTGCCAGTTTGACTGCCAGGCTTGACTCTGCGAAGTGGAGGGGGACCATTGTGTTGGATAAGCATTTTTTTTCCAAAACGGTGGGCAGAAAGGAAAATTTGGCCAATTAGTTTGGTTTGTTTGGTTTGGCCATGATGATGTAGGAAATGACTGTTGTGACCAATTGGGGAAAGGTGGTTGATTTTGCCACATTCCATTATATTTTTGAGCATTATATTGAGGAGGCTGAAAATAAGAGAATGGATCAGTTGGCATACCTGATTGTCATGGCTGCCATTGTCGGCGCTGATTAAGTAAGCATACCACTTCTGATTCTTATTCTGCCTCTTTATAGACTGATTTTAACCCAGAAAGCGAGGGACATCCTTCTATGGGGTGATCTTTCATGCAAATGGAACAAACTTTGATTATATCCAACGGGCACTCTTTGTGGCCGTGTTTCTTCCTGCATTTAGGACATAATATTGCCAAATTTTGTTCTGCTTATGCTTGCTTTTATTTGGCTTGCATAATGTCGAACTGCGTTGTTAGATTCCCTAGAATATTTATTTTAAAATCTTCCAGCAAATTTCCAATCTCTGCACGAGTTACACCTTCACTGGAGGTCTTATTATCCCTTGTGATCATGTCACGTTCTGCTGATTTTAGCCTTGTATTGACTCTCGAACTCCTGATACACAAATCAATAATGTTAGCATAGCTTTCCTGATATATATCACCTTTTCCCATAATATTTAATGTTTCAACCCATTGATCCTTCATCCCCCTAATTAATTTAGTCTTTAGCACGTTATCAGGTAAGGGTAAAGATGCATAAGGTGATCTCTGGAGGTTTTATTGAAACCGTTCCACATATTCTTCCAGAGTTTCATTGGGTTTTGCTGTCATTTGAAATATTTCATTTTTTAGTTCCCGGGACCTGCAATAATCTTGATATTTCTTTAGAAACACAGCTTTCATCTAATCCCAATCATTTATAACACCCCCACCTAGCCCTATAAACCATCTTAAGATTGCTCCTTTTAATGTGGAAGGAAATAGCTTTAATTTTTTGGGATCAGTGGTATAGTCATACCCCCTTCATAATACATCGAATTCAAATAGAAATGCATCTGGATCTTCCGATGTAAAGCCATGAAATATAGGAATATGTTGAAGAGGAATGGCTTTCATAGGTGCATTAACTGAAGTATCCACAATGGGGTATTGCAGTGTGGAAGTTTGTTGAGGTGTTTGTTGGTTCTGGTTCTAGTTCTGTGTCATTTGATCAAATATGTGCCAATATCCTTCTGGGATCTCAAGGGAATTCCTAGGCTGACTAGAAGGAACAGTAATGAACTTGAAAACACTCCCTTGATCTGGAATAATAATTGTTCCTTGCTGGCCTACTATCTGAGGAGATTCAGGTCCTTTGTTTTGAATGAGATTGACAGTGCTTCCCTTATCTGGGCTGCTCACTGTTTGGACTATTTCAATAGGAGATTTTGGTTCTTCTGTTTCCCCTGTTTCCCCTTCTCCTTCATGAATATTACTAGAGTTTCCTTCTTGTGGAGAAATTAGGCAGGAATTTTCAATTTCCTGGGAATCTTGCTCAATTCCTTCCATTTGACTATGTATCTCAGCAAAGGCTACAGATGGTGACTCTGTGGCCTGAAGGGAACTAGTAGGCTATCTAGAAATAACTTTCCTAGGTCCTACTGATGGCTAAGATTCAGTTTTCTTAAGGATTTCGTCAATGAAAGTTGTTCTCCCAAGGGTCACCGGTCCCTTAGGTTTTTCGGATTTATGCAGAATTTTGTTATGTTTAAAGTTTCTATTCATTCAAAAGAACAAGCCTTAATTCCTACCTAAAGAAATAAGTTCACCCAATTCTGCTGTGAAGTGGGCTATGAGCAAGTATGTTCCTTGCTCGATGTGCAGGTTCTTACCTTCTGTCTTTAATACCCAATTCTTCCCAAGCAGAAAAAATTAAATGTGCATCACTCCTTCTAAATGGCATACACTCTCCCCGCCAACGGCGCAAAAATGTTGAGGTATAAAAGGTGTCTTTTTAACGCCTATTTATCCTACATTAATTATCAATCCGAGAATGATTTTTTGTTTCAAGAGTGTACTCTGTTTGAGGCTGCAATTTGAGCTAAGAGCAATGCTGTGAGAGATGTAGTATAGTATTCTAAATACAAGAGTAAACAGATGCTTGAAAATAAATCTAATTACAATAACATGAATTCAAATACTCTGAAACTTAACTATTCACTCTGCAAAACATCAATCAAGGATACAGTAGCAATAACTCATTCCTTTAGAAATTGATGCAACTGAAATCAAACTGGGACAAGGCAATCAATCTGGGAACGAGGAAGCAATAACCAATGTTCTCTACAGTTGACAATCTTGATTTAAAGCAATTAAAGAGAAATATAACTTGAACTAAGAAAAACTCTGTAAACGTAATGAGCTGGAAATGAACAACAACTGTAACAATGTAAATAAACAATCTTTCTGCAATATGAAACTAATGAATCGGAAATGAACAACACACTGGAATTGAACAACAAATGCTAACTAATGAATCAAATCTTAACTTAAATGAAATCGACTAACGAACTCTGTTAAACAACAAACCCTGTCGACAGTAATTGTTATTAAGTAGCAATTGAATTGAACAACAATCCAATGGAGCAACAAATAGAGTTAAACATTGAACAACAAAGCTTTATAAGTGATAACAAGATAAATAATACATGAATTAAGATCCTTGTTGAAATGGAACAACAATGCAATTCATTAATGCACACAAAAATACCAATAAGCAATTCAACAATAATCAATTAACTCTGCAATTGTAATAAAACCGAACACAATTATCACACAATGGTAATTAAAGGATAGAAATACAAACAGCAGATCGATTCCACCAGGTCCGGGCCCTTAGCACCAGTGAAACACTACTGGGTTACTTCAGAGCTTGAGAAATAGAATGAAAATGCGTCTTTGTATTAATTGAACATAAAAAGTGTTTACAACGACTGCTCTCTGATCACGAGAGTCAATATAGTGCAGAATTACAAAATAAATGTTTTTAATCAATGATTCGACTCCTTCAATCTCTAAAGGCATTGCCTTATATAACAATTTCGACAGACAAGACAAGGAACAAGATAAGACTTGAACAATGATCCCTTAGGATCGAAGGATCCTGAGGGATTCACTTCCTTTCTTTCTTTAGCTGTCACTCGATCTCCTTTGGCTGAAGTCGTGCTGTCCCTTGGCTTCTCTTTGGCAGGATATGGTCTATCATTGGAGGAACAACAGTTACTCTTGCTTTAGCCTCGCCTCTGGTATAGATGTTCACCTCGCTTAATTCCTGTTTTTGACAATAAAAGGCAATTTTTAGTTACTTTTTACAATAAACATAAGTCTTTGCAATTCTACCATAATTCTGTAATAAATCACCTTTCTAGAGTAAAAAGAGTTATGTTTAAAGTAAAAGAATGAGAAAACACATGGTGAATTCATACCTTTTTCAACACTCAACACTTATTATATAGCATATGAGAGCTCACCAACGTAGGCTCTAAGGGGCCTAAGTGCGTTGTAGATGTAGGTAGCCCCATGAAAGGCTGCTCTGCAGAGCACTTCCCGACATTCACAAGTGCGTTGGTCACATTGGGAGCGAAATTCTCATTGTTCCAGAATCTCCACTTGGACAGTGCCTTCTAGAAGAGTTCACATGTGTCAAGCTTTGGATCCAAGTGTCCATTTGACATCTACATGAATAGAAACATGTCTTGCCTATTTTTGGAAATCTATTGATTGCAAAACAACCTACAGTTCATCTATAAATTGAACACAAATCTAAGTGTTTGAAGAGGAAGAATTTGAGTAGGGAAATGCTGGAGAATTTTCAATTGAGAGATTGGTTTGTGAAGCTACTGCTGGAGAGATTTATGCTGTGATGAGACTTGGGAACTTTGATGGAAGGTCACTTCAAATCAGTCACTAGGTTTTAACCTCTCCTTCTATCATCAATAAAGAGTACTTCTTATTTTTCCCTACATGCATCTATGTTAACTTTGATTTTCCATGTTGTAAGATCTTGGTTGATGAATGTAGTTTATGCTTTACTGATTTAGCTAACTATCTTGAATATATACCTATATTATTGTATCTTCTGCTATTTCAGTGTTCTTTCTTGCAGGAGGCATTCAACTCAAAAATCGCTTGAATTTGAAGCTGTAGTAGAAGCGACAGAAGGAGCTATTTTGAAGCGACTGAACAAGTAAGCCTCCAATCCTCTCTATATATCTATTCTGAGTTAGGAGAAATGGTAGTATAGTCTTTCACATGTTGTTCTAGACTAACACCTGTCTAGGGAAGCATAGTTTATACATAGATTACAATTCTGGCCGAACAAACTGGCGACTCTGCTGGGGAGAATTTCTCTTAATTCTAGGTGTTTTAGTCTCATATTTTCTTTGTAAATACACCCAGTATCTGTTACACATAAATATTAGACTTTTTCATAGCTTAATTTGCAAAGACAGTGAGTTAAATAGTAGCATTTTTCCTTGTCTACTGTGCCCAATGCACCCTTAGAATGGACACAGTGCTTTGCAGAGCACTGTCTCCCTTCCAAGCCTGCATTGCAGAGCACTATCTCCCCTTGGAGACTGCGTTGACTCCTAAAAGTGACCAAATTCCCTTGAATTTGACTTTGTAACTTGCTTCATTTTTGTTTGCTGCTGTGTTCTGAAAATTTTGATGCTCAATTGACCAGTGACTCTATATACTTCTTCCTCCTTTGGCTGAAAATTTGTTCAATGTTTGTTTAGAAATTTTTTTCTTTATCATTGACAAGTTGATTTCAAAGTATTTTTCATGGTCACATTAAGAATCATTTGCTTTCAAAATAGGAAATTGTCGTAAAATCTTCATTTCCTTGATAGGAGAAATTGTCGTTGAAATCTTCGTTTTTCCTTCAAAAGAGAAATTTTTGTTTGTATTCTTCCTTTCTCGAAAGTAAAAAGAATTTGAATTATTGATCTAGTGCACCTAGTTTCTTTTCTGCATTCATAACATTAAGGAAAATGAAAATAAAAACTTGCATTTTCATGTAGGATTGTGCGTGTTTTGAAAAAGGAACATTAGGAAATCTGCATTTAGTTTTTGATTCATTGATTTGTTTGCTCATGAACTATTTGCTCTCTTCCCTTAGTAGCTAGGTTCTTCATTAAAAAAACTAAAAGTGAAAGTTTGTTTATCATTCTTAGCTTGCATTTTAGGAATTTCATATACATCATCGTGGTGAACCTGAAAGGAAAATTGTTAAGCAAGATCAACATAAAATAAATCTCAATTTACTTAACAACACATTGGAAATTTAACGATAACATTTAGAAGGTCTAGGCTAGAGACGTGTTCCGACGTCGTAAAACATAGCAACTATCGTTAACTTGTCTACGATACATTCCGAGTGTGATACCTCACTCCACGTACATAAGTATATCGCAGCTCGTCCACGTACTTTCGGGTATATCTGGTGGTGTTACAGTACGATAAGTATAAAGGGGTGCTCTCACTGTGCAGTTTCTCATCAGACAACGCTAATACAGACTTGGGCCTCCACGTAATTTCGGGTATATTTTGGAGGACAAATTTTAGGTGCTATCCATCCATAGTGAACCGAATCGGCTGCCCTGAAATTGTGATACACCGAACACAACATTCGGGGAGATTACCTGCCCGTACTTCTTGGTTCGCCAGGAGGTATTCTGCAGTTCATAGTTTCTTGGTAAACCCTTTTGCCTAGCATTACCCTCTTTTTGTTTTTTGGATAAAATAAATCAGTAATCATGGAAGAATAGAATCCTACCCCCCCGTTATTCGCATAGATTAGCTTTAAAACTACCTTTACCACCGGAAGTTACTTCTGGTAGGCAAAGGCGATCACGATATGCCGAATCAAGTACAATTTGTACCTCTGGAGAAAAATCATCATTTAAACCAGAGCTAGCTCAAATTGTTTCCACACATCCCAATTCATTTACTGTTGTCGAAACAGAGTCTTCAAAGCTACCTGTGGTCATGATCCATTCAATCGCTGAGACCATACCTCCAGGACCCGACGTTGTTCAATCAAAAATTGATCCAGATCTTGTCTCTTCTTTTCTAGCACATTTGAATCCTGAAGTCGAACAACTAGAAGTTGTTCCTACCTTGGTCATCGCACAAAGTTGTGTAGCTATTGAAACTCCCATATCACTAAATCAACCATCTGAAATATATTTTGGGCTTGATAGTGAATTTCTTCCTCCTGTTTTAATTGCGATTGAATAAATCCCACAACCTGATACACCTTTAAGTCCAACCCATTTTGGGGGAGACCTTTACCTATACTAGTCTTTTCCTCAATCATTTCCATCTAATTTTTTTGATCCTATTACCATTCAGTCTCCTGTAGATTTTGGAGAGTATACATTTGGTCATACAACCATGCTTGAACCAACATCTTTGGTTGGTTCTTCTATTACAATTACGTCAACTCCTACCCTCGCTACTCCGTCAATGTTCACAACCTCACCAGAATCATATTTGCACGACGGCCCTTTGGTCCCAACAAGCTACAAATCATTGTCTGGCACTTTCTCTAGTACATCTTCAAGACCATGGTCTTTACCAATTTCATCATCTGGTGTTTTAACTGGTAGTCCTATAGTTAGTATTAAACGACTTGATTCATTACAAACATCATCAGGGTAATATCAAGTCGGTCCTTATGGGTCAATTCCTTTAAGTACCATATCAACTGGACTCCCAGCATTTGGAGAACAATATTTTCCATCTTATTATCCTCCTTATGCTGGGGGGCAACCTTTGGTCACCCAATACGACAGTACTCAGTCACATTTTGGTCAAACTAATGTTGACATGAATGTTTGTCGATGGCAACCCACTCTGCCTATCTAACCACAAACAGTTGTACAATTGTTTCAACCGGTTCAACCTGTTACACCCACGTCATTACCACTTGTTAATACATCTATACCCCTGTTACAGAATCAAAATATTGTACATCAACCTTATCAGAAAAATTCTTCAACTCAATATCATCAAATGTTGAGTCCATAGACTCAAAATCCTTTGGTTAATTTACAAAAACCTGTATCAGGGATCATTTATTCACAAGCTGGTGTACCATTTTATGGGATGTCGCAAACGCAACCTGGTAATACATATCAACCGAATCCAAATTACAGTAATTTGGGTTATAATATTGGTGGACAGATCTCTTGGCAGCCACAGGCACAAATTCCTCAAACTTCATATCAACAAGTAACATATCCAGGTTTTGGTCAATAGAATTCACAAGTGTTTGCTATGCAAAACAACCCCTATCTGGGTTACCAACATAGAATTCCATATGCTGGTGCTCAAAGAACTGTTTCACAAGAAATTCCATCTTACCCTAGCTATGCTCAACCTGACCTTAATAGACAGTTTCCTTTTGTTGCAACCTTGGAATTACCAGATTTAAATCGGTTAACCAATGATCCTATCAATTATGCTCCTTGGTGGCCGGTGATACCTCATAAATTACCCTCCGACATTCCTAAATTAAATGGAAACCCTTGAGAAGATCCATCGACTCATGTCATGATTTATCATTTATGGTGTTCATCAAATTCCCTAAATGATGATTCTGTTCGATTACGTCTTTTCCTAGATGCTAAATGGTACATCGAGTTACCTAGAGCTTCTTTCGATAATTTCACTACCTTAGCTACTGTATTTTTGACCCATTTCCAGTTACCGATCAAATATGAAAATGGAATGGAACTCATGACCAAATTCAAATAGAGTAATGCTACTCACATTTCAGATCATATTCATGAGTGGCGTCGCCGTCGATGAATGGTTAAGATATTTGTTCTTGATCAGCTCCTTGCTGAATGGTTCATTAGGTCCCTGTTACCATCTATAACTGAGGATGTGGATAAAGGTGGCGTCGTCACAGAAGAGAAAGTTATCACTCATGCCCAATATTTGGACTTGATTTATACTCAGTCTGGCATGCTCTATGAAAAAATCCCAAATTCGCCGCGATCTAATTTCAATGTTCCTCCTCAAATAAAGGACTCTCATGCCGGAGACAACTTGATAGGAACTACAAACACACACAACACTACTGCATCTGATCCTGCTCCTACTTCCGAAATTAATGCCATGTCATTTGACAAAGGCAAAAGTGACAAGTAACTAGGAGGTAAGAAAAAGGGGAAATCAAAGAAAAATCAAACTTCTAACCTGTAGGAACGATGATCTGATCAATCGCCTGGACCACGAAAACCTCGTTATCCATGCATAATATGTAACGAGGAACACTTTGCTAGGGATTTTCCTCACCGTACTGAAGTCTAAAAAATCATCAATACTTCTCATGCATCAGCTGTGTTGACAGACCCATTTCCAAATCTGGACACAAATTTGGTTGCTACGGATCCAGCTCCTAGTTCCCAAGTGTTAATGTTATCCACCACAAAACCTTCACAAGATATTTTGGTGTCAACGTGGAATAAAGACTATGGTAGTCTGGCTATTGATCAACCTACTACCTTGACAACGAATCCATATAATGAATCAGTACCACCTCTTGTTATTCCTGAATTGACGATTAAGCCACCAAAGGGAGTAATTCTTAAATCGACATATAATCCTCGAGCAAGAGCTGCACAAAATTATAATATAGTTGAAGATTTGGCTCAATCCCCTTCATCTATGTCCGCTCTTGAGGTATTACAAAATTTTCCCTCCCAGAAGCAGGCTTTATTGTCGGCCATTGGTGGAATTGATCTGACTGATTCTAATCTTGTCATATTTAATCATACGGGCTATGTGCCACAATTACCAGTAGAATTGGCATTCTCCATACAAGTAAATTTTCTCAATCAACTTGTTAATCGCACTATTATTGATGAGGGAGAATCTACGTGCATTATGTCTCTAAACTGTTGGAATTCACTTGGCTCGCTGCGATTATCACAATCATCAACGACGTTGAAGGCTTTTGATGGAAGAACATATAAACCTTGTGGTATTATCAATAACCTGCAAGTTGAATTAGGGGGAAAAACAATAAGTATTGATGTTGAGGTTGTTGATGGACCCCTTGAATATAATATTTTACTCAGAAGACTGTGGGTATATGCAATGACTGCTATTGTTTCTATATACTTTAGAATGATTGCCTTTCCACATAAAGGTACAATCACAGTCATTAATCAATTATCCCCTTTTGCCTCCGATTCGAAGTTAACTGGAAGTGTTTCATTTGTTCACTTACCCCAACTAGAAATTTAGAACATTGGTGTAGGACTCTTAAAGGATTCCACTCTTATGGGAACCTTTGCATTACCACCACCCATGATGTCGGCAAAAATTGCAAGCATAGAGACCTGCTACATGATCTCTTCCACTCTATCTGGCTTAAGGAAGAGTACGGGTGATTCTGATATTTCTACGTTGGATTATGTTTTATCGCCCATCCCTATTGAGCTAAAATAGAAATCAATCTATTTGGCTTGGGTGGAAAATCCTAAATCAGCGTCGCCGAGTGTTTGGGTTGATCGTTCATTAGATTTTGGTACTCCATCTGATCCATTTTCCTTAAAATTTTTGATAGATGAAAATATTTTGGAAGCTATGATGGAAGAAGGAGAACCATGGGAAGATTATCATCATCGTTCCCATCTTCCAAATTATGAAGAAAATAATCTCAATGAACTATATCACCCATCGATTCAAACTTTCTTTTCGAATTATTTTCCGATTAATGCAATTGAATCTGAGCGAAATTTATCTAATATCGAAGAAACGATTTATATCGATATTTCGACTAAACCTGA
Source organism: Pinus albicaulis (assembly GCA_034641835.2). NCBI lineage: Eukaryota > Viridiplantae > Streptophyta > Pinopsida > Pinales > Pinaceae > Pinus > Pinus albicaulis. The sequence continues at coordinate 76,808,347 of CM076576.1, forward strand.
CGTTGTAGAAAATATTCATGTCAGTGTATCGTGTTCTCCATCAGAACTTGATTCATATCGCTCTCTTTTTCGTGAATTTCGTGACGTATTCGCTTGGTATTACGAGGAAATGCCAGGCATAGATACTAGTATAGTTGAATACACTATTAATATGTATCTTGATGTCAAACCGGTGCATCAACGGCTTCATCCTGTTCATCCGAAGAAATCCGTTAACATCAAAGCAGAAGTTGAAAATCTTTTGCGCGCTGGTTTCATTTACCCTGTTCCGCTAACTGAGTGGGTTTCCAATATCGTTTCTGTTATGAAAATACAAGGAACCATTAGAGTGCATGTCGATTATCGAGATGTTAATCAGGCTTGTCCAAAAGACAACTATCCTATTGCCTTTATTGACTAGATTATTGACGATTGTGCTGGATGCGAGATTTTTTCGTTCATGGATGGATTTTTCGGCTACAATCAAATCATTATCCGCCTAGATGACCAACAAAAGACAACATTCATCTGTCCCTGGGGCACATTCGCATATAGGAAACTTTCGTTTGGTTTAAAGAATGCTGGGGAAACTTTTCAGAGAGCAATGGATTATGCTTTCAACAACATTAAGCACATTGTTCAACCATATCTAGATGATTTACCAGCGGATTCACGAAATCAGACTGATCACCCGATGCATTTGAGAGCCATTTTCTTACGCTGCCGACACTACAAGATACGCCTCAATCCACACAAATGTGTGTTTTGTGTTGGTTTTGGTCAATTGCTCGGTTTTTTAGTCTCAAAAGAAGGAATTCGAATAGACCCACTAAAGGTACAGGCCATTCTTGATTTTTGTGCACCATCAAACTTACTTCAGATATAGAAACTTCAAGGAAAGGCTAACTTCCTGAGAAGGTTCATTCTAAACTACGCCGAAATGGCTAAAGGATTTAATCGATTATTGAAAAAAGGAGTTCCCTTCCATTGGGACCAAGTTGTGCAAGATTATTTTGATGCTGTCGAGGACCATCTTGTCCGAGCGTCATTAATGTATCCTCCTAATTATCAAAATGATTATTTCCTATATATCACCGCGGCTGAAACGACCATCACTATGGTTTTGGTCCAAGTAGAAAATGGAATTTGACATTTGATCTATTATTTGAGTCATAATCTCAATGATACGGAAGTTAAGTACTTGTACGTGGAAAAGCTTGCCTTGGCAGTTGTTCATGTTGTCCAAATATTTCGCCATTATATCCTGCTCCGAAAAACAACAATAGTTTTGGATTGCAAGCCCATGACTTACATATTATCACGTCAATTGCTGGGGGGAAGATATTAAAAATGGATTGTCATTTTGCAGGAATTTGATTTTGAATTCATCAAATCCATGTCAAAGAAGTCTTTAGTTTTGACTGAGCTTCTCTATGACCTTCCCTCTGACAGTACTGCAACTACGTCGGAACCATCTATTCTAGAGGAGTCTCTGTTTCTGATTGGATCATCTGATCCCTGGTATGGAGATTTCATCATTTATCTCCAAACCCAAAATTTTAGACTTAATACCTCTCTCTTTGATCAGCGATGTATTCGATACCAAGCCAAAGATTATTTGATCGTCGGTGATACACTTTATTGTCGTGGTGTCGATACCATTTTAAGGAGGTGCCTCACTCATGGGGAGGCTGAAAAAGTGTTAAATGATTGCCATGATGGGGCCTGTGGTGGACATTTATCTGGATATGCTACCGCGTAGAAGATAATCCACGCCTGTTACTTTTGTCCTACTATTTTTCGAGATTGCATCCTTGCAGTCAGAAGTTGTCATGCATGCCAGATTTTTTACCGTAAAATCCACAAATTGCCAGTGCCAATGCATCTTGTTGTCTCTACTGGACCATTTATGAAATGGGGTATTGACTTCATGACCTGTAACCCTCCTTCATCCGGGGGGCACGGTTATATTATCGTCGCAGTCGACTATTTTACCAAATGGGCCGAAGAGATGCCTACATTCAACAACACATGACAAAAAACTGCATTTTTTTTCTTCAATCATGTTATTGCACAGTTTGGGGTCCCACAGGCTATAGTTATGGATCATGGGAAGCATTTTCGCAACCATATGATGTCTGAATTGACAACCAAGTTAGGATTGTCACATGATAATTCTACTCCTTATTATCCACAATCAAATGGGAAATTTGAGGCTATTAAAAAAATTATTAAACGAATGCTTCAATGAATGATAGGAGTCCATAAAAGGAATTGACACTTGACCCTGTACTCCGCCTTGTGGGGGTATCGAACCTCGGTGAGAAACGCAACCGGATTCAGTCCTTTTTAGTTGGTGTATGGTCTGGAAGCTATCTTACCAATCCCATGTGAAATATCATTGTTAAAACTCGCGATAGACTTGTTACTTGACACCTCAGAAGAAGAAGCGCGTCTCCTTAACCTCATCCATCTAGATGAAATGCGTCATGAAGCCCAATTGGCCAAAGAAGTGTATAAGAGACATATAAAGGAGCTGTTAGAGTCGGTATAGTCATATCTCCGTCAGAGATCAAAAAATCTTTGTTGCATTTCATTTTAGGTGTCTCATTCATCCAATCAGTTGCATTCCATTAGAAAGCATAGATTATCTGACGGAAGGGTCTTGTCTCTCATTTTCCCTCAAGACAGGTATTTGCTAGCTTGTGTGTGTCTGATCATTAAAGTTCATCAAAATTCATTTTTACGGTCGTTCATAGTCATGGATGGTATTTTGGTCAGCAAAGAGTTTTTAGGGTTTTTCATTCATTAGGTCTAGGGTTCAGTCTTCAAAATGTCCAGTAATGCCAGCAAGCACATGAGGGAGGTTCAAAATCGGTTTTTATTGCAAGATTTCATCATCAATAATGCTGAGAATGATTCTACTTCAAAACTCTGTTTTGAAGAAGACATCGTCAAATTTATGTTTTGTAATAAATATGTAATTTTTAAATTTTTTTTCAGCCATGAAATACTCCAGGCGCAACCCTGGTCATCCTTTTCCGAATTCAACATCAGTTATCCCTGCAAAAATAGCCAAAAGATTCATCATCAGCTCAAAAATCAAAAGGGAACAAGAAAAACAGAGTTCTCTTGTAAAAGTGCTAAAGTTTTCAAACAGTGGTTTTTTCAAATTGAAAATCAAAGTCAATGGGAATATAAGATGTTTTCATGGTTGCTACAATCCATTTATAATCCAAGAGACAAGAATGAAGCTGAGTCAAACCGTGGAGGAACAAAACAAGTCTTTGAAGGAAGTTGTGGTTGAGTTTGCCTGCGCGGCGCATAGAGTGTCTATCGCGGTGCACTGGGCAGGCGCGGCGCATAGAGCGGCTCTGCATAGTGTAAAATTACTCTGGCGCGGTGCACCCAGCCTGCGCAGCGCATTGGGTAGCCTGCACGGCGCATAGGCCTGAGACTGGAATTTTTTGCCCTTCTTCTCCAAAAGCGCATTTTTTGGGTTGCTCCGTGCTCAAGTAAGTTTGTATGATTGCTAGCTGGTGTTTGGAGTTATTTTAAGATTAATTTGGAGGATTTGTAACATCAAAGATAGAAACCCTATCCTCTTATCAAAAACTACTCCATAGGGTTTATATTTGACATTTGAAAGTTTGGTTGTTGGTGTCAATTTGTTTGGACTCCATTCCCCTCTTGTGGTTCCCTTCCTCCTCACTGTCACACTATTATCACAAACCCTTCCCTATTCCTAAACCCTACTTTTCCCCATACTCTCCCATATCATTTTCAAATATTCCTAAATCCCCATACAGTCAAGTGACTGTTAACACATTTCAAATCTCACTTGACAAACTCCACAGTCCACTTTTCCCACTATCCCATATTCCTCACAGTTCCTTATTGCTCTTTGGCATATTTGCAATTGCAAACAAAACACAAATTTAACATTTTCAAAAAAAAAAAAATACAGTTGACATATACTTTGCAACACCATGGAGATGGACACAGATTCGTCATATGAACAAGACAGTGACTTTACAACTGAAACTGCATGCACCAGGAGGACACTGAAACGTCGGAAAAGGCCTGATGCACTTCAAATCTTGGTCGAAGCTTCTTTGGTTGAGCATGGCACTTGATGGGGGACCTTCACTCCAAATTTCAGCAAATTTGGAGTAAATTTTTTCATTTTTGAAATTTTGGTCGCAAAACAGATTTTTCCGCCTGACGCGTCGCGCCACTTGGCGCACGCTTATGATTGGGACATCTTCTGGAGGAAAACTTGATATTTTTGGATTTTTTATGAAAATTTATGCATGCTCAGGAATGGCCTAAGTATTTCATCAAGTTTTGGGTGGCCTAAAGGTTAAAAACACCTTGACAATGGCCTTTCTGCCACCTTTTGCACACACAGGAACCAGTCTTGGGAGATTGCAGTTTTGGAGGGGAAAATGACATCCAAATCCAAAAATTCCACTTGGGTTGGATAGTAGACATCTAGGGATTTCCAACGAGCTATCATGAGCTCAATTTGGACTTTTGGAAGTGCCTTCAAAACAGGTTCAAAGTGGCGCGACGCATTGAGTTTTTGGGCGCGGCGCATAGAGGACTTTTGCCTATTTTTCACCCTTCAGCTCAGAATTTCGCCCAGTTTTGACTAGTTTCACTTTTTGATGTAATTATTGATATACCTTGATGTAATTTGATGAATATGATGTAATTTTGGCACATATTTACTTGTTCTAGAGGATTCATTCACTAAAAAGTGAAAATTAAATGAATGAATCAGTTTCCTTCCATATAGAGGCAAGTTGTTTGATTGCCTAGATTTCAGTTCCTAGTTTAGAATTGGTTGAAACAGCTCCTAGAAGGATGAGATAGAACCCTAAAGGCATGGGAAGGGGTTAGGATGGTCTATATCATGTATTTTATGAGACATTTTCAGGGTTGGACTCTTGGGAAAAGTTGGGCACCTCATTGTATATTCATTTCAGCTTTTTGGCAAAGGAAAGACCAGAGTTTTGCAGCACTTGTTGGGATCCTTGTGGCTCTGAGTTTTGATGATTTTTTTCTCCATGTATATGTAAGTTTCATTAATTTTATATGTATGCCATTTCCGTTCTCTTTTCTTCTGAATTAAACAAATGAGTAACTAAGGTAGAATTCATTAGTTTGCTGGTGCTCTGCCTTAAAATTTTGTTTAGTTTTAAATGTTTTCCTCCGTTTGAAGAGGATCCTTGCACCTTCTTGCCCTATTCATCTCCTCAGAATTATTTTCTATCCATTCATTTAATCTAAGACATCAAAGCCATTGCCTTCCCTGCCCCAACTTGAACTTTGCAAGAATTTGGCCTTCATCCCCAAGCCCAAAATTGCCTTTCCCTTTTTTCCAACAAAACCCCTAAAAATCATTCCAAACTCCTTGATTAATATACCTAGCCTAAAATTAGCACTCATTTCAGTCATCTCAAGGTCTATTGATACATTTTTACTGAGATTGACCCGGAGAGAGCCCTCTCCTGTTCTGGTAGGGCTAGCTACCAGACTGAGCGTGGTTTGATGTTACCCTGAACTCTACCTTCCTTCAGCCTGAGGTAGATTTGGGCTATAACATAGTGGCGACCATAATAGGGAAGAAAATGGTTTGCTTGTTGGTGTTATTTGTTTTATAAGCTACAGACGGAGCCTGAAGTTATGCCAGGTAGCCTTCGAAACACTTTTGCTTTGCATTAGCGAAAGTAGATAAACTCTGCTTCAGTCGATCTCCGGTCTAGCTTGTGAATGTGACACTTGACTTGTAGATTGTCTTGCCCCAGTACATGTATCAAGTTCAGATCTTATGGTTGATGGTGGACAACGATCAGACATAAGAAGGGTGAAATCATTCACCTAGTGACTCCAACTCAATGTAGAGACTCCACTGGAGGACTAACTCTTTCTCTGCAAAAACGGAAGGATCTTACACAAAGTTCAGGTATCCACAGTGGAATAGTATTCAGGATCTTGTCTGCTTTCTTGTAAACTACTTCTTTGTTATTCTTGAAGCTGTCCTGAAAGTTTTTCATAATTTGTTGTATGATAAAGGTGATGAAAATCTTCACTCGACCTATTCAAAAAGTGTAAATACTGAGTTTCCCTTTGATCCTGGCCTCCTTACTTTTCCCACATCTTATGATGACTCTCTTCAGAGTGATGAGCTTAAAGAAAACAAGATTGATCCCATAGCTCTTGTATATACTCCTACACCTTGTATAGTCCACGATAGGTATAAACCTCTTGTTTTACCTTCTGTTCTTCATGCTTTCCCTAAAAATCATGACCTATATCTACCAAGATTTGACGGTAAATGTAACAATGTCAACGCTGAGCAACATGTGTAGAATGTTGAGACTTTTTTAGACCTTTTTGAAGTTGATGAAGAGGATGTCAGTATTAGGCTTTTTGCTCTTTCTTTGCAAGGCCAAGTGAAGAGTTGGTTAAAAACCTTGCCTGATGCGAGCATCTCAGATTTCCAGCAGTTCGTCGAAGTTTTTCTCGACAGGTGGGTGATCAGACATAACCTTTTCTTGATTATAGAAGAATATAACCAGTTGAAAAGACTGCCAGGGGAGACAGTAAAACAATTTTCTGCCAGATTTAACCAAGTATATTTTTCGATGCCAGCTGATATAAGACCTTCTCCTAGATCTGCTCTCTTGCACTATCCGGGTGCCTTTGATCCAGAAATGGAGTTTCAGCTGAGAGAAAGGAATATTGCAACACTTGTAGAGATACAGAACAATGCAGTAAATGTAGAGGCTCATTTGCTGATCCGAAGAGCAAGGTTGAAGGAAGAAGAGATGAAAAACATAGATCCGGAAAAATCGACATCTCTAGAGGTAAAGCTTGACATGTTGGTAAGTGCAGTAGAAGAGATGATGCAAAAAAACACCACAAGGGATGAGTATAATGTTCAAGCCCATGAATTTCTGATCAAAGAAGAACAGGTTGCTGATCCAAAACATTTTGTTCCTTATCCCAGTTGTCATAGTGATTGTTTTATAGATCATTTTGAAGAAGAGAGAGCTGTTGATATGACATGTATGCTTGATGATGTGTTGTATACTGATGATTTGCCTAAGTTTGATCAGTATGATGATGATTATGTTCTCCAAATAGAAGCTAACCTTTCAGATAAATCAACAGCTAGTTTGTGCAAGGAGGAAGTTCACTTTCAGCAGCTCGAGTGTAGTGATCAACCGATACATATCAGCTATGACAATGATGAGGAAAGTGCAGCAAATTTTGTAGTAAGTGAAGGATCTTTGCCTTTTTTTTTTATTCGTTTCAATTCATCAGAGATAACTACCATGCAATTAGAAATCAACTGCCAACAAGTCTTGATCTGGACCATCTTGAGCGCAATGAAAACCTTGTTCAAGACTTCTCATATTCAGATTTTCAGCCCCCGAAAGCCATTGATTGTCAAGTTGCAGAGGATGAAATGGAAGCTAGCACACATGATCAAATGCTAGAAGGTGACTCCATACCATTTTATTTTGAATCATTCCAGTTGTTGAAGGGTAAATTGCATAGTAAATCTTCAAATGAGCAGCTTGTAAGAAATCGACAATCTCTCAGTGTTAATGTTGAGGATGAGACAGATAGTGAAATTATTGAGAAAGTTGCTGATGAGAAATCTTCCCCTAAAACGACTAATGAAATAATTTTGGATACAAAACCCTCCCTAGCTCTAGATTTGCAGCCACCAAATGAAATTGAAGTTCAGATTACAGATGAAGTCGTGGAAGCCGAAATACATGATTTAATGATGCAAGAGGATTATGTACCCTTTTGTTTCGAAGCATTTCAGTTTATAAGGCAGAATCTTTGTAATATCTCTCAAGAAAAAGATGAACAACCAGTAGGATGTCATACAGTTTCAATGGATACATCGCAGCAGTCTTCTTAAGTTCTTGATGATCCTATTGCTCGTGTGTTGGATGATGTTTGCTGTAAAAGTTCTTCTCCATTGGCTAACCATGTGACAGAAAATAATGTTGATAATAACCTTATTCAAAAGTCCCCTTCATTGTCTTGTTTAACAGATTTTTCATTAAGAAGCTCACACCAATGTTTGCAGTCATATGAAGAGATTGATGAAGGAGACTTTTGTTCTGTTTGGAATCAGCAAGAGAGTTTGGTTATTCACGAAATTCAGGATCATTTTGACAGCCTGCTGCTGTCACCAAAGAAAGACAACAAAGATGTGAGAAAAATCTTAATATCCAGCTATGAAGATTACTTGGACCAGAGTAGTAATGTATTAATGGAAATCAATAGCTATGTTTATGAATATCCTTTCGCAGTATTCTTGAAGTCATCCAGTCAATTTATGCCTTGCAAGTTTATCAGCAGTCAACTTGATTTCAAGTTTCCATGGGAGTTGCCTTTCGATTCTTCCCTTTTCCTGTGCATCAGAAAGCATTTGGGAAGAAATCAAACAGCAGCCAGCATGCTTACATGGTTGCATTGGCTGTTCCATTTCACTTGATCGGGTGGTGAAAAGAACAATTAGAGTAGGTTTGCTGAATAAGCTCAATTATGAGAATCTTTCCAGTTTGTCAGTTATGTTTTAGTCATGTTTGGTTTTATTATGGTTTTTAGCCTTGAGTCAGAGTCAGTCTGCGTAATGTCAGTTTTTGTGTTTTGACTCCATTGCCCAATGGACGAAGGCACTGTCTGCTCGCCCAAAGATCTGTAGTTCTTGGCACCTCCAAGGAGCTACCATCCCCATTGGAGCCAATGTTAGAGTCGGTATAGTCATACCTCCGTCAGAGATCAAAAAATATTTGTTGCATTTCATTTTAGGTGTCTCATTCATCCAATCAGTTGCATTCCATTAGAAAGCATAGATTATCTGACGGAAGGGTCTTGTCTCTCATTTTCCCTCAGGACAGGTATCTACTGGCTTGTGTGTGTCTGATCATTAAAGTTCATCAAAATTCATCTTTACAGTCGTTCATAGTCATGGATGGTCTTTTGGTCAACAAAGATTTTTTAGGGTTTTTCAGTCATTAGGTATAGGGTTTAGTCTTCAAAATGTCTAGTAATGCCAGCAGGCACATGAGGGAGGTTCAAAATCGGTTTTTATTGCAAGATTTCATCATCAATAATGCTGAGAATGATTCTACTTCAAAACTCTGTTTTGAAGAAGACATTGTCAAATTTATGTTTTGTAATAAATATGTAATTTTTAAAAGTTTTTTCAGCCATGAAATACTCTAGGCACAGCCCTGGTCATCCTTTGCCGAATTCAACATCAGTCATCCCTACAAAAATAGCCAAAATATTCATCATCAGCTTAAAAATCAAAAGGGAACAAGCAAAACAGAGTTCTCTTGTAAAAGTGCTAAAGTTTTCAAACAGTGGTTTTTTCAAATTGAAAATCAAAGTCAGTGGGAATATAAGATGTTTTCATGGTTGCTACAATCCATTTATAAGCGAAGAGACAAGAATGAAGCTGAGTCAAACCGTGGAGGAACAAAACAAGTCTTTGAAGGAAGTTATGTTTGAGTTTGCCTGCGCGGCGCATAGAGTGTCTGTTGCGGCGCACTGGGCAGGCGCGGCACATAGAGCCACTCTGCACAGTGTAAAATTACTCTGGCGCAGCGCACCCAGCCTACGTGGCACATTGGGCAGCTTGCACGGCGCATAGGCCTAAGACTAGAATTTTTTTCCCTTCTTCTCCAAAAGCGCATTTTTTGGGTTGCTCCGTGCTCAAGTAAGTTTGTATGATTGCGAGCTGGTGTTTGGAGTTGTTTGAAGATTAATTTGGAGAATTTGTAATATCAAAGACAGAAACCCTATCCTCTTATCAAAAAGTACTCCATAGGGTTTATATTTGACATTTTAAAGTTTGGTTGTTGGTGTCAATTTGTTTGGACTCCATTCCCCTCTTGTTGCTCCCTTCCTCCTCACTGTCACACTATTATCACAAACCCTTCCCTATTCCTAAACCCTACTTTTCACCATACTCTCCCATATCATTTGAAAATATTCCTAAATCCCCATACAGTCAAGTGACTGTTAACACATTTCAAATCTCACTTGACAAACTCCATAGTCCACTTTTCCCACTGTCCCATATTCCTCACAGTGCCTTATTGCTCTTTGGCATATTTTGCATTGCAAACAAAACACCAATTTATAATTTTCAAAAAAACAAACATACAGTTTACATATACTTTGCAACACCATGGAGATGGACAAAGATTCGTCATATGACCAAGAAAGTGACTTTACAATTGAAACTGCATGCACCAGGAGGACACTGAAACGTCGGAAAAGGCCTGATCCACTTAAAATATTGGCCGAAGCTTCTTTGGCTGAGTATGGAACTTGATGGGGGACCTTCACTCCAAATTTCAGCAAATTTGGAGTAAATTTTGTCATTTTTGAAATTTTGGTCACAAAACAGATTTTTCCGCCTGACACGTCGCTCCACTTGGCGCGCGCTTATGATTGGGACATCTTCTGGAGGAAAACTTGATATTTTTGGATTTATTATGAAAATTTATGCATGCTCAGGAATTTCCTAAGGATTTCATCAAGTTCTGGGTGGCCTAAAGGTTAAAAACACCTTGAAAATGGCCTTTCTGCCACCTTTTGCACACACATGAACCAGTCTTGAGAGATTGCAGTTTTAAAGGGGCAAATGACATCAAAATCCAAAAATTAAACTTGGGTTGGATAGTAGACATATAGGGCTTTCCACCGAGCTATTATGAGCTCAATTTGGACTTCGGGAAGTGCCTCAAAAATAGGCTCAAACTGGTGCGACGCATTGAGGTTTTGGGCGCGGCACATAGAGGACTTTTGCCTATTTTTCACCCTTCAGCTCAGAATTTCGCCCAGTTTTGACTAGTTTCACTTTTTGATGTAATTATTGATCTACCTTGATGTAATTTGGTGACTATGATGTAATTTTGGCACATATTTACTTGTTTTAGAGGATTCATTCACTAAAAAGTGAAAATTAAATGAATGAATCAGTTTCCTTCCATATAGAGGCAAGTTGTTTGATTGCCTAGATTTCAGTTCCTAGTTTAGAATTGGTTGAAACAACTCCTAGAAGGATGAGCTCGACCCCTAGAGGCATGGGAAGGGGTTAGGATGGTCTATATCATGTATTTTCTGAGACATTTTCAGGGTTGGACTTTTGGGAATAGTTTGGCACCTCATTGTATATTCATTTCATATTTTTGGCAAAGGAAAGACCAGAGTTTTGCAGCACTTGTTGGGATCCTTGTGGCTCTGATTTTTTATGATGTTTTTCTCCATGTATCTGTAAGTTTCATTAATGTTATATGTATGCCATTTCCCTTCTCTTTGCTTCTGAATTAAACAAATGAGTAACTAAGGTAGAATTCATTAGTTTGCTGGTGCTCTGCCTTAAACTTTTGTTTAGTTTTATATGTTTTCCTTCGTTTGAAGAGGATACTTGAACCTTCTTGCCCTCTTCAGCTCCTCAACATTATTTTCTATCCATTCATTGAATCTAAGACATCAAAGCCATTTCCTTCCCTACCCCAACTTGAACTCTGCAAGAATTTGGCCTTCATCCCCAAGCCCAAAATTTCCTTTCCCTTTTTTCCAAAAAAACCCCTAAAAATCATTCCAAACTCCTTGATTAATATACCTAGCCTAAAATTAGCACTCATTTCAGTCATCTCAAGGCCTATTGATACATTTTTACTGAGATTGACCCGGAGAGAGCCCTCTCCTGTTCTGGTAGGGCTAGCTACCAGACGGAGCGTGGTTTGATGTTACCCTGAACTCTGCCTTCCTTCAGCCTGAGGTAGATTTAGGCAATAACAGGCGCAATACGACAAAAATGTCCAACCTCATATCTTCTCAGAGGGCGACTTGGTCCTTCTTTACCATCAAGAAGCTAATGTAATAGTATAGGGAAATTCGAGCCATTGTGGCATGGCCCCTATATTGTCAAAAGGGTTCTTGCTAAGGGTGCCTATGAGTTAGTTGATTATGATGGGATTCCATTGGCACAACCTATAAATGGGTTGTATTTGAAACGTTACTATGCTTAATCATGAGTGTAGTAATTTTTTGTATTATATTGTTTATATGCTGTTGATTTGCATTCACTATCTTAATTTGTTTTTAGAGTTTTCTTGATGTTAGTAATCCGATTTACATTTCATCGCAGATGACTGAATCTTTGGAACCATTTGTTGGATATGCTGATGGTGCTATTCCTAGTATGCAGAATCTATCCTCTACAGCGTGGGCCATTTTCGCTCCGAATGGTGAGTTAGTGAGTTTTCAAGGGATTTGTATTTGTAGATCGTTGAACAATATCGTTGATTATAGCGCGTTGATTGAAATTCTCTTTGATGCCATTCCATTTGGTATTAACCACATAATCAGAAGGTTAGACTCACAACTTGTGGTACTACAACTTACTAGTATTTATACTGTTAGAAATCCAACACTTCTTAGATTGTTCCTAAGAGTTCGACTTTTGGAGAGACATTTTGATTTCATTCAATATCAACACATTTCCATAAATCTGAAAACTTTAACTGATTCATTATCTAATCAAGTTTTAGACAGACATGTGTGACATAGATAAAGAAAACATTCACATCATTGAATTGGATTATGCATTAAACATAGGAAAAACTCTGAAAACACATAGATATATAGTTATAGGTTTTTTACAAAATTTGTGCCCAAGACACGTTGGTCATCTGACCTCAAAATGTATGCAAAAAGTCACAAGTAAACTAACGGTGCTCATGGTAGCACACTATAGATCTAGCAATCCTACGGAGCAACCGCATCCAACGGTTAGAAACCCCAATAGTGTGTCGCCATTGCAGATGGTTAACTCTTCTAGTTCAAATCCTAATCCCAAACTGGATATGGCTGAGACTGTAGCACATGTAGGTACCCTTCACTGTACCTTCTATGCAACGCTGGTTTCAAAATTCAGGGGTGCTTTGCCCTCATTTTGGGCAGAATTTACCCTAGGGGCCTCAAAAACCTAAAAAACTGCAAGGAATGGTAATGAAATGAATACCGAAAGAAAGAGGAGGTTCATGGCACTAACCTTGATCAAACGGCGACGAAATCTGTCCACAGAAACGACCGCAATCGACGACTGAAGTTTGGGGGAAAAATCAGGTTCAGAGCTCCAAAATGCAAATGGTAACTATGGAATGGTAAAAATGAATAGTGAAACTACTTTTTATAGTCATTTAATTGTTTGCAAGTTAAATTTATTGCTATGACTATAGTTTTATTATGTTTTTATCATGAAACATGTATTTTTAATCCATTTGATGTTGTTCTGAACAGGAAATACAACTGATGAACATATTAGTCGTGCAGATTTATTCAAAGAATGACTTGACCACAAAGCATACTTTTTCTCCTTATTTTTCGAGCTTTGTTAAAAACGAAAAAGGATTTGAAGCACACTTTTATCTCTTTTTCGAGCTTCGATAACAACGTAAAAGGAACCCCTGGAGTCTTCTTTCAACTCTTTTCAGACTCTGATAATGTGAAAATATTGCCGAGCACTTGTCATTTCGAGCTCGTTAAAGTAAATGAATTGATATCTACTCAGTATAAGTTTAACCCTTTTCCGAACTGAGATGGATTATTTACGAAAAAGGAATACCTTGGTTAAACATGACCAAAGAGGTTCTCTCAGATATTATTTTACACTTTTTCGGATCTGAGTGACAAATTTACGAAAAAGTAATTTTGGAGTTCTCTTTCGTCCTCTTTTTCAGACTCTCTAAATATGAAAAAGGACTAGGCTATCACTGTCGTTAAGCTCGTTAAAACGTAAAATAGCGACGGGCTTGTAGATCATGGCAAGAATCGAGTTTCATTCATCACTAGACTTGTTAAATTATTAAATAGTGATACTTTATTCGCACGAAGGGTTGAATTATAGATCAAGAAAATGTTACCCTCCTAAAGCTTGTTAAAAAATAAAGAGGTATTGGTCGACAGATGACCGGGGAAAATTTGGGAAAAGTAAGTAAAGTTTCTTTTTGGTAGCAAGTCGCTCTTGAACATGACACTTCTTTCACTCCATGTCCGTGACTGTTTGGGTTGGGTAATCATCTTGATGGTTCATTCACACCTATGGTTCATCATACCTTCACTTCGGTTTTGGGTCAATGCTGCCAACTCATCACAGTGTCGCCGATATGTTCAAGAGAAGTCATCCAGTGATTAAAAACTCATCCATCTGCAATACTCGTAAACCTTCATTTTCATGACCGTCATCCCTGAAAATTGCTATATCAAGTCATACCCTTGTCTCCGAAATCAGTAACTCCTGTTTTGTAATAAAGTGACTTCCTGTCGACAACAAATCAATATCCAGGAAGTTCACTTAGAAACATTAGATTCCAGTACCATGAGGCTTGTTACAGCATCGACAAGATCTTCGCTTCCAGACCTTTGACCGAAAGATTTTATTGGCATTCGACATCAAATCATCTATTCATGCCTTACAAAATGTACTGCAGTACCTTGAGGGCCATTTTCATTAATGGTGTTTCTCTCGCATTTGTTGACATCTCACATCATTGGCTGGTAATCAAACGATGTCTTTCCATGTTCGACGACAAATCATATATTCGCATGGCTAGACTTGTACCTGAATGATCGAGTGAACGAGATAAGAAGACCCCAGATCTAGTTTCATCCATCCGGGCTACGATTTCAGGATTGTTGTACACATCATCTGTACGGTGACCTTACATACAGATTGTCATCCAAACATGGGCCTATATCTGTAGGCGTGTTTGCATCTGGGCAACATTCCAATGTAGACGAATTTTTGAATTATGTACATGTTATTAGATTGTTTTATGTGCTGACTATGGGAATGCCTACCCTCAGCAATTATGATCAATAGAGGATATATCATGATGAAATGTATTGTAATATTGATGCAGGTGACCACTCCGCTTCGTTTCCAGGCTCATCACAGCGTAAAGCATCTCAATCAAATGTTCTTATTATTTGGATTTCATGCTTCAGGGGGAAATTGTTATAGGTAAATTTGGGCACCATTCCCAATGACTTGGTTAACTAGGCATCATCTCCAGGACCAATGATCAAGGGTCTATCATTCCCTATCATTTTAGTTGCTACATGCCCTAAGACAAGAAACAAGATAAATCAAGCAAGACTTTCATCAAGCAAAGGTTTCCATGGTTTGAAGCTTATTGTATAGCATATGAGAGCTCACCAACACAGGCTCTAAGGGGCCTAAGTGTGTTGCATATGCAGGTAGCCCCATGCAAGGCTGCTCTGCAAAGCACTTCTCGACATTCACAAGTGCGTTGGTCACATTGGGAGCGAAATTCTCATTGTTCCGGAATCTCCACTTGGCCAGTGCCTTCTAGAAGAGTTCACATGTGTCAAGCTTCGGATCCAAGTGTCCATTTGACATCTACATGAATGGAAACATGTCTTGCCTATTTTTGGAAAGCTATTGATTGCAAAACAACCTACAGTTCATCTATAAATTGAACACAAATCTAAGTGTTTGAGAAGGAAGAATTTGAGTAGAGAAATGCTGGAGAATTTTCAATTGAGAGCTTGGTTTGTGAAGCTACTGCTGGAGAGATTTATGCTGTGATGAGACTTGGGAACTTTGCTGGAAGGTCACTTCAAATCAGTCACTAGGTTGTAACCTCTCCTTCTATCATCAATAAAGAGTACTTCTTATTTTTCCCTACATGCATCTATGTTAACTTTGATTTTCCATGTTGTAAGATCTTGATTGATGAATGTAGTTTATGCTTTACTAATTTAACTAACTAGATTGAATAGATATCTATATTATTGCATCTTCTGCTGTTTCAGTGTTCTTTCTTGTAGGAAGCATTCAACTCACAAATCGCTTGAATTTGAAGCTGCAACAAAAGCGACAAAAGGATCCATTTGGAAGCGACTAAACAAGTAAGCCTCCAATCCTCTCTGTGTATCTATTCTGAGTTAGGAGAAATGGTAGTATAGTCTTTCACCTATTGTTCTAGACTAACACCTATCTAGGGAAGTGTAATTTATCCGTAGATTACAATTCTGGCCCAACACTCACCATTGTTGAGTTTAACATGGTATCAGAACCACTACGTTCCTAACCTGCTCAATCCTATGTGAGCCACTTGTTATTGTGGCATTTATATCCATTATACTATCAGACCAGCGCTGCTCATAAATTCAATTTTGGTCAGCCTGCCAACACTTAAGATGCCATGAGTACTTGTCAGTCCATAAACCTCCTAATTATTGCATAATACTCCTCCTGCATTACTGAACTGGTCCCTGTCCTGGTTACTCCCCCAGATCAGTCGTTAATTCTCCCTGTCCTACTTACTCCTCCATATCCACTGCGCTCCTCCTCGCAGCTCCAGTCCCCAAAAAGTTGGGCCTCGACTCTTCCAATTGCTCGTTAAAATACCCTGACCAATTTCCATTCCAGAAAAATTTAACATGGCTGAATTTTACAGTTCCACTACATGCAAATTTCCATATCCCATTGTGGAAAAGATATTCTCCTGATGTTTTATCGATATCTGGTAGGGAATCAAGATGAGATGGAAGATTTAAATCTCTGTCATACTAAAGCATTCCCTCATATCGAATTTTAAGGTACCAAACTCGATCAAATGCACTAGAATTTTCGTATTTGAATTCTTTGGCAACCATAGTCATACGATATGCTAGAAAATTTATGGTCCTCGACTGCAACTACGACAGTATTCGACATCGCTCATCCTCTTCTCTCTCCGTTTGAGTCACCACTCAGAGCCTCCTAGAACTCTGGGTATATACAATTCTCCTCCCACAATATATCCATAGTCGGACCCTCCCTATTCCAACTTCTATTTTCTGACTCACTCATCGATCCTGCGTCGCGGAACCATTGAAAAATTTGGAATAAAGCCACCTGAATCGAACCTCTATGGTGGATCGCAATAATGATTAATTTTTCCAGCACATGATATCGATAATGTAATAGGTTCAATCCGATTCGTGGAATATGAAGTCCAGGACGCAACACAGGTGGGGCTGCTGATTGCTAGGTTTTCTGCTGCGAAGAGGGGAGTTGAAGTGGTGGATAACGAAGCTGCTACGTTGGAGTCAGGTCTCCATTGTCCCATTGATGAGATGACACAACACCTCTTGCCTGCTAGCAAGGGCATCACATACCATTCCTTGTCGAGACGCGGAGGGATTTCAGCCCTGAATTCCGACAGCATGAATCGACAAGAGAACCGAGTAACACCTTTTTGAATGCAAGATCTATCTTTTTATTGAAATATACATCATTGGTTTGACTCCCACATAGTTGGTTAATAATATTTACTCCTTCGCATTTTGATTTCCATAACTGTAAGGGAAATGAAATCTAGGTCGACCCCTCCTTTTCATCAACAACTCGTGCTTAGTTCCAATTATCATTACAGTAATTGTGACAAATTTGTGCCATCATCGAGCTATCTTCTTTGTTTTGACAATTTGGCTTATCTTGTATATTGTTGATTTACCGGTGCTGCTCAGTCTCTCCATTAATCTATGTTCCTTCCATAGATAACAATGAATGCCTAGAGCGAGATAAGGATTTTTGGTGACTCTAATTAATTGACAGATACCGACAAGTCTATTCATTATTGAAACAAACGGTGTGTTTTTGTTGAATCATTTCTAACTATTGGGCCTGAATTCTCTAGAAGGAACGAGTTGACATCCTCGTTGGATGAAATTTGGGTCATATTTATTCCTAATCAATGTATTCATTAAAAGAATGAATGTGTGGATTGTGGTGAGCTTAAAATAGCCACATATTGGTCATATTTTTGGTGTTGAGCATGAGACTCTTCTCCCAAGGTCATATTCTGAGTTCTGGAGTCATTTCCTCATTACATCAGTATTCTTGAGACTGAAAGATGGCTAGACATGATGAATTTTTAGAGTTATTAAACACTCTAATATTATCTACTGATGGAGACACAGTTAAAATGAACAAGGACACCTTGTCTAATATTAAGCTCTGTCTACAAAATGCACAAGAAAATATTGTTTTTTTGCAACTTGAATCTAAGCTACAACAAGAAGAATTACAACAGAGGAGTCATAATTATGAACCTGTTTCTATTCAGAACATTGAAAGAGACTCCCATAATCATCAAGTCAATAATGTTGTGACTGATTCACATTCAATGCCTAGTTCAAAAGCAGATTTGTATGTAGATACAAATGTTCACACTTTGCTTCCCAAGCCCATCATCAGACCTTGGGAAGAGCTTGTCCACAACAAGCACATAATAGGTCTTGGATATGAAAAGGAATTGTCCTTTCATATTCCGGACTACTCCAAGCCCATCAAATTTCAGAGTGTCGGATTCCTTCATGACTGTTCACCTTCAAGCCATTCAGGGTCTGCTCTCTTCCCTGACAGAGGCTTAAGTTATGAAATTCCAACACTGTGATCGAGTCGGCCATATGAAATATCATTTTTTCGATCTTCACCCATGCAAGCACTATGGTCGACACACCAATTCTTCACACAGATGCTTCAAAAACAAGGCTCCTGTAAGAGCAAAGATTTATCTTGGATGGATCGCTTCTTGGAAATGGGCATCAACAACCAAGAAGATGTTTAAGTCAAATGTCATAACTTGTTCTAACATATTGAACAATCTTGCAATTCATTTTTTGTCATCATCTCACCTTGTATTTGACAGGGGGGGAAATGGTGGTCATCTACAAGCTTCGAAGCCACATCAAGCAAGCCTAAGCCAAAACTTGTCTCCATTGTCATTCTAGACCAGTTGTAGCGAAGACCACAGATGCCCATGAGCATGCCTTTGGTTGGTGGTCAGCCTTAAACCATCTATGCGAGGTTGATATTCTTCCTCTTCAAAGAATTCGGGACACTTCCTCTAGCAAAAGACTTCAGCTTCTTGCCAGTTTTGGAAGAGTTCCTGGAAATGCATCAAGCATTCCAGAGTTGGTGGTCATCCTTAAACCATCACAGGTTGTAGACCTCCCTTCTTCTAGGTTGAAGGTCTCCCTCTTAAAACATGAGGGACACTTCCTCTAGTAGAAAACCTCGGCTTCTTGCCATATTTGGAAGAGTTACGGGAACTGCAATGTTGTGTAACCAACTCCAAAAATAGAAGAAAAGAGATATCAACGCCTTAGAAATAAGCCACTTCGAGGGGGAAACCTCCAATACATACACATAAATGAAAAATTCTTGGATGATCCAATTTACAAAACCTCCTTTCTATATATAGGAGTCCATGGGGCCACAATGTAATCCTAGTGGGGCCACAATGTAATCCTAGCCGACCTAACAATAATAATGTAAGGGCACAATAATAACAATATGGGGGTTACAGGTGTACAACAATAATAATAAGGGGGGCTACACTAAAATAATAAGGGACTACACTATTAATACAGGGACTTAACATGCCCCTCTCCTTCAAACAAGTGTTGTCCTCAACGCTTGATTATTTCTTGATGCTTCTGTATAAAAATCTCATCCTCCCATGTGGAATCTTCTACAGGAAGGTTCTTCCACTTGTTGAGATACTCTAAAATTGATCGTACTTGTTGAGTTCTTGTTTCTGTGACTACTTCAAAACTT
This sequence comes from Pinus albicaulis, assembly GCA_034641835.2. Classification (NCBI taxonomy): domain Eukaryota; kingdom Viridiplantae; phylum Streptophyta; class Pinopsida; order Pinales; family Pinaceae; genus Pinus; species Pinus albicaulis. The sequence continues at coordinate 76,828,019 of CM076576.1, forward strand.
ATTTCGATGTGATCTTGATCTTTTTGTTGTTTCATTAGATTCTGCACCAAAGTTAGGTTATCCTTTGAGAGTTGGAGAACTTGTTGTTGATGCTCGATGCGATCTTCCAGTAATTTATCATCCATATTAGCTATTATTTGATCCTTCAAACCATCCAACTTATCCTCCATTTCTTCTTTTAAACCATCTGTACTAAACGGTTGCTCTTGGCAGATTGAAATTTGTTGCATTTGGTACCGTAATTTTGATATCTCCTTTAACGATTATTCCACTTCATGCGTCATAGTATATATTTATGAGGGCTTAATGGGTGTTGAATTATTTTTATGGGGAGTCATAACGAGAACGAAATAATGAAATATATGCTCAATAGGCCCTTGGAATCACTTCAAACTGATTTTTTAAACAAGATTTATGCAATTCGGGAAAAACAATACACACCTTTTACTTGCTTTTGAAGAGCTCTATATTGGAATTGGATTATCTCTGTGATTGGGACTCTTTAATATCTGAAATTCAGCAATGAAATAGCCCTCTGAATTATCTTTTTAATGCCACAGGTCTGACCTGATTTGGATTCCCCAAGACAAAGTTGTGTCCAATCTCCCACAATGACCTAATTATGGACTGGTTCAGTAGAGCGAACTTGTATGACTTGCCACGTGTCGCTGTTTCATCCTTTGTCTTTGAAATTGATAGCCAAGAAACTAAAGTCCGTGTAATTTCAACCACGTTTATGACACTCCAATCCAGTGCGAGAGAGTTATTAAACTTTTCCCACGATCACCTCTTTGAGATGAAATTCAGGAGCCTGAAAAAGCACTACCTTCCACAGATCATATCTCTAAAAATATTGCGAACCAAGCTTTGAAAGTTTTTGACGAATTTCCTCAGGATTTCAGCTTCACACCATATGAATTTCAGATTCTGAACCTTCGTAGAATAAAAGTTATAGCACAAATTCCACGATGACCTGTTTAGGAGGCTGAAAAAAGACCTAACTTCCACAGATCATATCTCGGAAAATATTGCGAACCAAGCTCTAAAATTTTTAGAAAATATTCCTCATGATTTTGGATTCACACCCTAAAAATTTCAGCTTCTGAAACTTCTTATAAAAAAACTTATAGTGAAAATGCCACGATGACACGATTTGGAGCATTGTGACCTAGCTGAATCTAAGCTAGTCTAAGAATGTTGTGTAACCGGCTCAAAATAGAAGAAAAGAGATATCAATGCCTTAGAAATAAGCCACTTGAGGAGGAAACCTCCAATACATTACATAAATAGACAATTCTTGGATGATCGATTTACAAAACCTCCTTCTATATATAGGAGTACATGGGGCCACAATATAATCCTAGTGGGGCCACAATGTAATCCTAGCCGACCTAACAATAATAATGTAAGGGCACAATAATAACAATATGGGGGTTACAGGGGTACAACAATAACAATAAGTGGGGCTACACTAACATAATAAGGGACTACACTATTAATATAGGGACTTAACATGCAATAAGCGTTGCGTTCCAGTGTTGGTGGTCATCCTTAAACCACCTCTTTATGCCAACATTTCAGAGAGCTGATTAAACCTAAGTGCTGCCATGCATACTTTGCAGATTTGTATTACAACTTTCTTCTTCGACTCACACATACCCCTTTGGATTAAGGGGGGAATTTTGGACACCTAATCCTCAACGGGTAGGTGTGGAAGTCGAACAATCATAAAGGAGTCCAAGTGACCTTGGAATGCAGAATCCAAGGTTCACACCTAATGTACTATAAAAGAACATCTATGGTTAATAGTAAAATAACTCACACCTATCTTTCCTATGTGTGTGTTTACTTTCTCATCCACCATGCGTGTGTTTAATAAATTTAATTTTTTTATGTGTCTTAAGTTCATTTTTTCTTGCTGAAATTTAACATGTATAAAAAAAACATAATTCAACAATAAAACATTCAAACACAACAGAAAAAATTAATCTAGGAGTTCACCCGAAATCTTGTGGGATACGTCTCCTTTGAGCTTTGTCATCTTGACTTGGCTCTTTGGGATTATGGTAAGGTTTATTTTAAAAGTTCCACACTTAACTCCAATGGATACTGAACTAATCCAAAGGGCTGAGAATACCATCTATATCCCTCTCATGACTATCCAAACTATGCAAACAGCTTTAGGCTCCCTTAGACACGATTCCTTCTGTCTATGCACTGAGCTACATTGAGCTTCTTCTTGGCACTAAATCCTCCATAATTATGTTTCTATCATTGAAACCACTCTTTCTGTATCCATCACACATCAAACACCAAATATTGACTGATAAATTTCTCAAAAAGAGCACTGTATCCCCAAAATAAGCTATCCTCCACAGTTTTCCCAGAGCTGCCCAAAAATTCACATCAGCTTCTCGAGCTCTATAAGTTCTCAAAATGTTTTGAAACCACTTTCATTGGTTTCCAAATGTTTGAATTAGGAAAAATAGACTATTTTTTCATCAAAAATGGCCTCTCACTGCTCTGGTTTCACCTCCAACACCTGTTGGCACCCCCTGGCACTAGGGTCAGTGAAAAATTCTCTGCTGGGTTTTCGATCTCTAGAATTCATAAAAAATTTCTGAAACCTATGACATTAGATTCAGAATTCTATTTACAGTCAATAATGACTACTGTTTCACTGCATGTGTTCTCTAACTGCTCTGGCTAGGCCCTGCACTGCTGCTGGAAAAAGTTGGCACTAATGGCTCCTGGAACTTTACTGAAGCTTTTTAGCCTTAAAAAGTTCTCTACATGCTTTTTAAACCATCTCATAAGATTCATAACATATGAAATATCCAATTTTGACTATTGTAACTCTAGATAAGTCCTCTAGCTCCCCTGGCTAGGCCTCAAACTAATTATGCCTCTTGGTGGCCTTAGTGGCCCCTTGAACTTCATGGATGTAAAAAAATGCTTAGAAGCTCTCTGATGGATTTGAAAAATACTCCATTGAGTTCATAAGGTCTGAGATAGTTTAAATTGACTATTTTCACTCTCCAAATGGTCGACAATTGAGTGAGTTATGACCAAAACAACTTTGCCCCAATTTCCTCCACCAAATGTGGGCCAACTGCTAGTTAACTCCACTAAAGTTGGAAGTTCGCCTAAATTTGGGAGCACCTCTAGAATCTACACCATATTAAACTGCACTTAACTGAATTTTAATTAAATATTAAACTTGGGATTAGGCTTCTTAAGCACACTTAACATTAAGCTCCCTCACTAGTCACGTGATGAGGTTCCATGGGAGGAGGGCTGGCCCCTCTGTGCTCCATCGGACCCACTCAGAATTCAAAGTGCAATAAATTCTTCAAACGGTGTCCATTTTTAGAACCATTTGCAGTGTTGGAATTAGGAAGAAGAGATCTATGCAACCATCCTAGTTTCAACCAAATCCTATCACCTTTAATTTTGGGCTAATCCTTAGGTCCTTGATCCAGTTATGATCACAAAACCAAGTGAACCAGCAAGAGTAGAACCAAGTGAACCAATCATAATGGAAACGGATCAATTGTGGAGTTTTTATACACCAAATGTCCCACCTGCAAAACAAAAGTCAAAGGTGGTCAAACTTGCAAAACAAAAACAAGCTGGGAGTAAACAAGGAAAGAAAAGGATGACAAGGAGCCAAACAGTGGCCTTAGAAGAGAAAAGAGTGGTTGTAGAAGAAAGAGCTGTAGCTAAAGGAAATCTAGAAGATATATTACATGCCATGGACATAGAAGAAACTCCTATAGTCCAGGTTGAGGACATAGAGGAAGGTGGACAAAAGCTAAAAACGGCCAAATCTGCAAAGAAATTAGAATTTGAAGGAGAAGATGCACGTTTTGTGTTCCAAGAAATAAAGCCTATGACAAGGCATGCTAGAAATCTATTAGAGAGCAGTAAAGAGTTTCATCCACCTACTGACATAGTCCAGCCATCACAAGACATCATTGACTTTTTATCACCTGCAGAGAAAGATACAATTAGCAAATCAAAGAAAGGAAAAGAGAAAGTGATGGAAAAAACAAAGTTTCAACTCCTTGAGGAACAATTGAAGTTGGCCAACCATGAAATTTTTGTTATGAATAAATAAGCAAGGAAACACAATGTAGAGAAGCTTCAGTTTGAAAAGATGAAGGAAATTTGGGAAGAGCAGGTTGATAGTGTTTCCAAGACTCTAGATAATACACAAGAACTTATCAAATGGACCATTCCATTGAGGAAAGATTTCAAACATGTCAAGAAAATGAACATACATTTGAAAGCCACCAATAGAAAGTTGAAAGATCAAGTTAAGGACCTCCAGGAATAGCTTGAACTGATCCATGAGGAATTGGAGAAAAAAGGTCTTAAAATGACAACAGTTGTGGAGCCAATTGCTCAACATATCATCAATGAGGAAGAAACACCTCAGGAAGCATAGTGTGAGTTGGTTTATGATTTTGAAGACTAATGACATCTTAGAAACTGAGTTTTTTCACTTAGAAGGTAGATTTTTGAAACTACACAAAATTATGGAATTTTGATTGTTTTCAGCAGTTTCGTAGCGTGCCTAGGCTTGAAGAACAACAAAACGCTATGAAACTACTATATCTCTCCTTTTTGCATCTTGAACCGGTTTTTGGAGCTCCCAAGAGATGAAATGGTATGGAAGATGCATTAGGGCATAATGAACATCATGCAGAAAGAAATAATCAGAAAGGATGATGGCCAAAGGCATTTTTGCAGTGCTACGAAAGTACACTACGAAACTGTCTTACTTTCATAGCGTACATTTTTGGAGCTTTATAAGCAGGTTTTTGGGCATTTTTGGACAGCTAGATAATATCAAAGTGTTAAAGGACCATGACAGCAGTTATTCAAGACTTAAAGACCACAAAATGAAGACAAATTACCAGCCTAACCATTCATTGAAGATGAAGACCAGTTTTCCTAAAAAGAAAGGTTTATTTCCAATTTTAGAGGAGGTCAATTAAAAGGTCATGTAGTGATGAGTCCCATCACACTGTATTCAAACATGTGAAAGCATAGTTTTCAAGATGTAATTTATTTTAGGAGATAAGGTTGTTATTGTAATAATGAATAGTTTGAGTCCTATTAGGAAAAGGACTGTCAAGTAGGATAGCTGCCATTTTCTCATTAAATAGATGTTTTATGGTTATGCAAGGTGTCATTAGGAAAAAATTGGATGAATCTAGCCAGGAAGCAGATCATCACATCATGTAACAAGTATATTAAAGGGCAGAAAGTCAAATTTATCAAGGGTTGGAGATTTTTTGGCAAAACTGTAGCTTTATGTAAATTGACTATTTTCAGTAATACAGAGACTTGTTTCTTGACCAACTTGAGATTCTGATTGAGTTTTTAGTGCCCATCTTATCTATATTTTTATGTGTAATATTTGTAGTGGTTTTCATCTTTAATACTCAGAATTCATTCATGTAATGCTCTGAATTCCTTTATAGATGAACTGAGTGTGTGATTTCCTATTTCATGTGTGTGTGTACTTCTGCTAAAATTTTTTACTTGCCTCAACTTCCATGTCAAGTGAACTTGCTATTGAATCACTAAAATTGTTAACTCCATAAGCCCAATGTTTGTAGAATGATACTATTTTCAACCTATACTCATCACAAGAAAGTTGTTTTCAAGTAGATTTAGCCATCTAAATACATCTTTATTCAATATTATTAACCCTTTGAGAGAGCCCTCTCAGCCTGAAGAGGCTAAGCTTCAGTCACAAGATTTGTTTGAAACAGTTACATGAGATTTTCTGATTAGCAGCCTATTAGGTGCAATTTTGTGATAACAAATTTTATCATTGTAATTTAAAAATTTTCTTTTAAGAAATTCATTTAAATATTTTATATATCTCCAAAAACAAGTCATTGAAATAGTTTATTATCTAGATAGGATAAACACAAAACTAGCGAGTTGTCTTTAATGCGACTTTTTGAAAAGTTTTTTGATTTATTTTTCCTATCTAATTTGTCTAAAATCTGGCAATAATTAATTGCACAATAGAAGTTCCCTAGAAGTTTTCAAGGGTGTTGAATCCATCTATGCAGTAAAAAAATGAGTTTAAATAACAAAAATGAAGATTTCAGCTCAAAAATTTCACCTGAATTCCGGCCAAAAAATCCACCAGAAACTCCAAAAAGTGGCATTAAAGACAACTCCCAAAACTAGTCTTATATATATAATTCACACCATCAAAGTTAAATAGTGGACAAATTTAACTATTTTTATTTTCAAAGTATTTATAATTTCACTTGATTAATGGGAACTTTGTCTTTATTGGTTTTTGGTTCACTATTTAAGTTTGAAAAAAATTAGTAAATCAAAGTGGTATTTTGTCTCTTTAAAAAATAGATTCACTAGAAATTGAATTTATCCACTTATTAATTTACTTTATAGATAAACACATGTATTTAATAATTAAGGATTTAATGATCTTGATACTATAATTTGACATGAGATGATAAAATAGTCCTACCCCTACCAATTTTGAGCATTTTAGGATTATGCAATAATTTACTACGAAGTGATAATGTGGATGCACATGTAATTTTGATAATTAAGGATTTGATAAACTTTGATACTATAATTTGAGGTGAGATGACAAAATACCCCCAACCCCAATAATTTTGAGCATTTTAGAATTATACAATAATTTACTACAAAGTAATAAGGCCATAAGACTAAAGTTACATAGATGGACAAATTAGTGTGAATAATAATATTCTCTATTATGAAGGCAATGCTCTAGATTTTTGAAAAATAAAGGTAAATTTGATTCCTTGTAGGATAAAAAGGACAAAAAAAGGATTTAATTTCCTCTCGCTTAGTGAATGAATTCTACCTAACTTTATATTGTGATCCAAATTACCTAAAGAAACATTATAAGCATGAACATCACAATTCCACTCTAACTATGTGCAAAATAATGAATGTAAATATCGATCTGTCAATTCTAAGGGAAACCTCTTCCTAATCACAATAGAGATCCACAATAGCTTGCGATTAACCATGAATCCCTCTACTTATATAAGGTTAGGTAGTACCACACTTTCCCTTTAGGATGATGTACTTTAAAATGTAATGAGTAGACACTCATTATAAAATAAAACCTTGACTGACCCCATTAATTATACAAATTGAAACTAAGTAGAAGAGTGAGATAAGAGGAGGGAATATAGTGCACTTTTAGAAGAGAATGAACTAAAAATATGCTTAAAGGTTTCTAGCCATAACTTACTCCTTCCTTTCAGAAGCCTTTTCCTCAAATATTGTAGGTGTCGTTGCATAAAGCACTCATTTTCCTATATGGCTTCTTTTAGGGAGACATTCTTCCACTTGATGAAGTACTTAGTAATGAATATTTGTTCCTAAGACGATACAAGGATTAGGAACTACTTACAGTGCAAAAATCCAACTATTCCTCCATGTTCATTTTTGAAAGTTTAGTTTTACCATGAATGAAGAAGATGTATTCACATGAGACCTAATTCATGAAACTATTCTATTTTTGTCTTTAAAAAGGAATCATAGGCATGTTTTATGGAGGATAAATTTTTAAGCCCTATATAAGCCTCATGTTAACCATTAAACCCCTTATTAAGCCCTATATATTGAGTCATTACATTTTTATTGTTATATTTTTAGGTCAGCTAGAACCTTTCTTTGTACCTTTTGTCTTATATATATACACACACACTAAGGAGACCTAGTCTTAGGATCATCAAATCTTGTCTTATACATTGTATTCATTGTAAAAGGAGGCCCCCCCCCCTCAAAGTGGTTTGTAATTATTTGTTTCCAATCATTTTTAAGGTGCAAGTTTCATAACATTTGGTATTAGAGCATACAAACCTAGGGTTTTTTTGCTTCAAATAGGTCATCTTGGCATTTTCACTATAAATGTTTTTCTAGGATGTTTCACATGGTGAAATTTTGGGCATATTTAGGAGAAATATCGAGGAACAATTGGTTAAAATTTCATATTTTGGTTCGCTATAATTTCTAAGATATACACTATGGAATTTAGGCTTGGTGATTGGTCTTGAAATCTATTTTAAACAAGTCATCTCGATAGTTTCACTATAATTTTTTATGTGATGTTTCAATGCGAAATTTTTATAAGGTTAGAAAATGAATCACAATGTATGTCATGTAACAATTTTAGATTCTGGTTTGCCATAATTCTTGAGATATACCCTATGGAAGATAAATTTTGTGAATGGTTCTGAAATAAGTTTCAAATGAGTGATCATGGCATTTTTTCTATAATTTTTTTTCTGGGACACTTCAAACTATGAAATTTTAAGAGGTATGAGGATACATAATGAATTATCTTAGGCAAACATTTCATAATCGCATTTGAATAATTGGAAAGTGACATGCCATGCATGTTAGCTCTTAGGAAGAGGCCAAAAATCAATAATTTTGGGAAAGTTATCATAACTTTTACTTGGCACATCAAATTCAAGTCAGACCTATAAAAATACAAAGAAGAAATATCATAGTATTGCATTCCAAAATTTCAGATTTAGAAGGGCTCAAATATTACATATATATCAATAAAAACTTTAGCCATTCAAATGTTTTCTCTTGTAAAGTCATAGATATAACTTTGTAAACATTATTAGTTAAACTGTTGGACAAAGGAGATTTGGGTCTAGGAGACCTAGGCGCTCTGTCCCATAACTTAGGTTCAAATTTAGAGGGAAAAGTATGTACACCTTCCTAAATTTTTTTATTTTTAAATCATTTGAATTGATAAACATGTCACCTCTCACCGAGGAGATACATGATCGAGTCAATCAGACGGCAAGGATACCCTTGAGTGTAAAAAAACTACCCACAAGCCTCGCTAGATAGGTAAACTGAATTCGAATCTAGGTGGGGCCCCTATTTTGGTTGGAAAAGGTCTTCATGTGAGGGATGTTTGCCTTCATAAATTTTATTAGGTAAATATCTGAACACAGGAGGATGAGGTCCCATAAACGAAAATATTTCATATACCAATTTGATGTTTTTGTGAAACCAGCTCCAAAAATAGAAGAAAAGAGAGATCAACGCCTTAGAAATCAGCCAATTCGAGGGAGAAACCTCCAATACATTACATAAATGAACAATTATTGGATGATACAAATGACAAAACCTTTCTATATATAGGAGTCCATGGGGCCATAATGTAATCCTAGTGGGGCCACAATGTAATCCTAGCTGACCTAACAATAATAATTTAAGGGCACAATAATAACAATATGGGGGTTACAAGGGTACAACAATAACATTAAGGGGGTTACACTAACAAAAATAAGGGACTATACTAGTAATATAAGGACCTAACATGCTCCTCTCCTTCAAAAAGGTGTTTTCCTCAATGCTTGAGTAGCTCCGGGTGCTTTTTTATAAAATTCTCATCCTACCATGTAGAATCTTCCGTGGGTAAGTTCTTCCATTTAATGAGATACTCAAAATTGATTGATTTCGTAGTTTTCGAGTTCTTGTTTCCGTGACTACTTCAGGTTTCAATATGGTTTTTCCTTCCTCATCAAGTTATGGAAATATTGTTTGAACTGGAAGTTTGTCCCCTATAACCTTTTTTAATCATGAAACATGGAAAAATGGATGCACTTGCGAAGAAGCGGGAAGCTCCAATTTGTATGCCATAGTACCAATATTTTGCAAAACCTTGTAAGGACCATAGTACTTTGGTGATAATTTATTATCCTTCTTAGCTTGCTTGACGGACATTTGTTTGTATGGTTGTAGCCGTAAAAATACCCAGTCTCCCACAACAAAACTTCTCTCACTGCGATGTTGATCTACCTTTTGTTTCATTCAATTTTGTGCCAAATTGAGGTTATCTTTTAAGAGTTGGAGAACTTCTTGTTGATGCTCGATGTGGTCCTCCAATGCTTGAACCCTAGCATTTTCCCTTAAAGAAGATGCGATGGATGGTGGATGATATCCATAAAGTGCCATAAATGGGGTCATTTTTGCTACAGTATGGAAGGAAGTGTTATACCACCATTCAGCCAGAGGTAACCACTTGACCCATTGTGCTTGCTTATCAGATACAAAACAACAAAAATATCCTTCCAAACATTTATTCACTATCTCTATTTGACCATCAGATTGAGGATGATAAGATGAGCTATGAGCCCTCTGAATCTTCTTTTGAATGCCACAGGTCTGACCTAATTTGGATTGTTCAAGACAAAGTTATGCCCAATATCCCACGATGACCTAATTATGGACTGGTTCAGTAGAGAGAAATTTTACGACTTGCCACGTGTCACTGCTTCCTCCTTTGGGTTTTCAATTCATATAATGAAAACTAAAGTCCATGTACTTTTGGCTACTTTTTACAGAATCCCAATCCGATGCTCAGAGAGAGAGTTATTATGTTTTTCCCATGGTCGCCTCTTTGAGATGAAATTCGAGAGCCTAGATCATATCTCCAAAAATATTGCGAATCAAGATCTGAAATTTTAACAGGAGGTACCTCAGGATTTTTGCTTCTCTCTGTGAAAATTTCATCTTCTGAAACCTTGTAGAAAAAACGTTATAGTGAAAATTCCGCAATGGCCTATTTAGGTTAAATTTAGGAGCATGAAAAAAGACCTAACTTCCATAGATAATATCCCAGAAAATAGTGCAAACCAAGCTCTAAAATTGTGCGACGATGTTCCTCAAGATTTCAGCTTTGCACTCTAAAAATGTAAGATTCTGAAACTTCGTAGAAAAAAAGCTATAGCGAAAATGCCATGATGACCTATTTGGAGCATCGAAACCCTAGAATCCAAAGCTCTGGTACCAAATGTTGTGAAACCAACTCCAAAAATAGAAGAAAAGAGAGATCAACACCTTAGAAATCAGAAACTTCGAGGGGGAAACCTCCAATACATTACATAATTAACAATTCTTATGATACAAATGAAAAAACCTCCTTTCTATATATAGGAGTCCATGGGGCCATAATTTAATCCTAGTGGGGCCACAATGTAATCCTAGCCAACCTAACAATAATAATTTAAGAGCACAATAATAAAAATATGGGGGTTACAGGGGTACAACAATAACATTAAGGGGGCTACACTAACAACAATAAGGGACTATACTAGTAATTTAAGGACCTAACAGATATCCATTGTAGTTACAACCTTTTTTTTTAAACAACATTCGAGGATTTTTGTATTAAAACAAATGAGCATAAGGATCAAGTGAGTTAACTTTAACAAATTTATTACTGAGGTTTGTCTCAAAGTTACAATTTTTTTTCTGTACTCAATCTCTATTTTCTACATACATCATATTTAAGCTTTTTGATTTTCCAACCTCCCTACAACGTTAGTAAACATGCTAAAAATAATCAACTAGAAACACAAATTACATTTCTAGCAGAGACTGGCTATATGACTGCTAGTCTTTGAGGATGATTCCAACTTCATATTGTGTGACATTTATTATCCAACTGAGTGTGGAGTTCATCCGAAGGGAAAGCCATACTTTAACATTAAACATTATTCTATAGGAGAATAATTGATAGAAATGGATTTCTTTCAGAGTGAGGGATGTATCCTGAAGAACTGGTCCAGAAAATTGATCTTTATTGTGTTCATCTGGAGCAATTGACATGTACGTCTCTATAATTACCTGAAACGTTTGTGTTATCACCCTAGTAATTTCTAAAGATTGCGGGCTTTTGGTTTTTAGTTTTAAGAAAACTAGCGGTAACCATAGACCTACTTTGGAAATTTAGGATCTAGCCTTCCTAAATTTCAGAGAGGGCTCTCTCTTTATGATTTAACTTTGTTTTTAGTTTAATGTTTTAGGCTAGTTATGATATGATAATTGGTTTTGGTTTTGAAATGTTTGGTGGAAAATAAGATTACTTAAAGACAAATTAAAGAGGTATCTACTAGTCCATTGGGCTATGGAGTCAAAGTCTAGCAAGCAGAACTAGAAGGCAAGACCAAAAGGATGCTAATGTATTCAGGGCAAGGTAGATAACCCTCAAAGATTTGAATAGATTGTTTTGATGAAATGGCTTGTTTTGGGATAAAGGGCAATGAAGGATCCTTTGATCCGGAAAAAGAGGAAGGATGCAAGGGTCAAACGGGACTAGGAGCAATTAAGAATTCCTAAATCTGGAAATCAACAGAAAACATTTAAATGATTAAGTAGTTAAGATAGGGAGTTTTTACACTAGTCCTGAAGTAATACTCCTAATTAGTCATTAAGATTGAACAACATATATGAAATTGTATGTAACTTAGAATGTAAAAAATGAGAAGATAGATGCACTTTACTCTTCAAATTATCGTATGAATCCTGAATTATGAAGTCCAATTGACTATTATCCAGATTTCCGCTTTGAAATCAACACGTGTGAGCCTCCAACGTACCAGCAAAAGGTCTATAATATTCTTATCAATTTTATTCCACCCTAAACACTTCACAAACTGAAGTATTTATACAAATGTTTATTACAAATATCCTAGAGAGATCTAGGAATAACTCTAGGAAATATAAAATATCTTTACATATTAAGAGGGACAACTGCTTAACAACTTTAGCAAGCTGTCCTCTTATCTAGAAAATATAGAACTAATCTTATCAAACAGAAACTGTTTGTTGAATAGTTGTCCATGCTTGCTGGCATATTGAAAAATATATTTTGGAAGATAAATTCACTGATACTCTTTCCTCTTATACTCTTTGACATTGTATTTTATCCTTGAGGTTCTTTCACGCTGTTTATTTATCATGTTACTGCTGTAAAAAAGGAAATTACAGCAGTCAAAACCTGCTGACTTTTGCTTTTATTTCTGATACACTTTGACTCTGCTCTTTCACCATGATACTCTTTAACCTGATATTTTAACCTCTAACTTCTATAAAAAGAGACTTCTTAGCAGTAAAAATTTCAAAATCAAATAAATGTTTTATTTGTTTCCTTCTCAAACTGACTGCTTCATCTGCACTCTCTATCACTGTTTTTCTTCATTGCAGCTACAACAAATCTCTAAACAGTTGCCACTGTTCAACACTTGGTATCTTCATAATTTTCAATTTTCTGTAGTTCTCATCTGCATCAGTATATTTAGAAAAAGTTGGCTTACTTACAAACAAATGTTTGATTTCATTTTGAAGGAAGAATGAATCTTCAATGTATTGGAAAACAACTTTCCCTGTTGGAGATCCCTATTGAAGTTGCTTATTCACCTGTTCTTTGGCATGGTCCCTTATATTTTTATCATATTCCTTTTGATCCATCAATTTATCATTGAAGACATGGATGTCTGGAATACCAGCTTGTCTTAGCATAGTATACTTTGCTAAAAACTTGGTGATGGAAAAATTCATGGCATCACATTTTTCTTTCAAGTTATTCATCAGGGTTTTCTTTGTCAGTACTTTCTTGATTTGCAATATAGTCTCTGTCCTGTCTTGTATCTTCAATTCTTCTAGCTCAGTCCTGTACTTACTGTTTAAGAAGGTAATTAGCTTTAATGCATGTGCTGGTTTATCTGCTAATTATTTTGGTTTTCTTTGTATTTCAACTTGAGCTGCTAGAAGGAGGTCTCTTTGTTCATATATTATCTGTATTGATGGCCATTGAAGATGTATAGCCTCAATAATATTGGTCCATAGGTGATTTCTAATATAAAAAATCTGTGTAGTGAAACTCAAATCCTTCTGAAGGCTTTTGACTTGTTCTTCAAGTATTTTAGCTTTTTGTTCATAATTGTTGGCATTAATCAATGCTACTTTATTGGATACATTCATATTCTAAATCTTTCTTCAAACTGTTAATTTCATTGGTTTTCAATGTCATTTCTTCCATTGCTTTTACAATCTTCTCTGCATCATTTTTCTGCTACACTTGTGATGTTGAGGATTCTGTGTTGGAGGTAGTAGCTGATTGCACTGACACTGCAGTTGCCAGTGGCTCTTTGGGTGCTAACTTTTCTCCCAGTGTAGAATGTTGAAAATGCAACAAGATGATGGAGCTTAGTGAAATGAAGTCGCCTTCACTAAGTGGGCCCGCAGGCTATTTTTGGCACAAAGTCTATTTTTAGACTATGTCTATTTTTAGACATATGGAGTATGGTCTGGGAGTTGCAGTATGCTATTCTTGGAAGATTGGTCATTTTGGTAAAAATAGATGGACCTCTATTTTTAGACATACAGGTCGAAGTCTATTTTTAGATTTCCTGTCTAAAAATAGGCCAGTCAAATATTATTAGCCCTCAATAATATTTGGACTCTAAACTTCAGTTTATTCTCTTACAGCACTTCAGTTGGAGCTACGGATGTGGCTCATGCATTTGACAGAAGGAATTACGCTATTCCTTGGGGTTTGGTGAGCTCATGCATGGTTGACTTCAGTTAGGACTTCAGTGGCAGAAGTTTGGTGGAGTTGATGGGACAGTTGGTGGAGTTGTGTTCGGTTTAACTTAGTTGAACTAGTTGTGATTAGTTTAAATAGCTAATCAACTAGTAATGAGTGGAGTGAATTAAATATTATTTAATTCACTAATTATTAACTCATTATTCAACTCAAGAACACATCAGTTCACTACAGTGCATGGACAGTTCAGTGGAGACCACTGGAAGAGGTAGATGAAAGGGTGAGTTTGCTATTAGTTGCGACAGCAGTTGTGCATGAAATTTGCACAAGCATTGGAGGAGATTTCCAATGATGATTGCGCAGTTGGAGATAGTGAGATTCGAACTTGGATGTCTCATTAGACCAGGCTTGATTGCACAATAGAGGTAGGCAATTAGTGGATGAGTTTTGAACTTGTGACTTGTTCAAAACCAAGCTAGTTTGTGTGTAACTTTTGGAGACAGTACTGAGTACTTGTGAGGAGTATTGTACTGAGATTGTTACATGTTTCTCTTCTATTATAATATACAAATATCTGGGGGTTTTCAGCTATAAGCTTTCCCCATTACATATTGTGTTTATGTGCGCATGCGACTGTTTCCATTTCCGCAAATTGATGATTGATTGTAGAAGAGATTATGTGTTGCATATGAATTCGAATTAGTATGTGATCAGGATAATCTTGGTGGATAAATCTTCATTATTCAGCAAATTTCTACATGGTATCAGAGCGAATCAATCATCGGGATCTATTGCAGTGATTACAATATTATTTCGGTAGACAGAGTCTGTATCGGGCCAGGTAGCCTCTGGATCCATCCTTTCTCTGAAAGGTGATATATCCAGTAAATGCCCTTACAGTCGATCTCTATGCTAGAAATAATTTGTTCTCACAGATCCAGAAGTAGTTGAGTTTTTGATCTTGGAATTCGAATTTTGCAAAAGATTGTTTTCTTGGTGCCGAAGTTGAAAATGTCTTTCAACGGTTTGCGACTCGAGTATGCTCTTGAGGGCAGTTTGAATTATGTTGCATGGAAAGATCGGATGGAGGTGGTATTAGAAGATAATGGGCTGAAGGAGTTTGTAGATATGGATTTCCAAAAGCCTATTGATCCTGCTGAAGTTGAGGCTTGGCAAAAGAAGATGGTGAAATGTCGAAGGATTCTGTTGGAGGGTGTAAAGGATCACATTGTATCCAGCCTACATGGAAAAGCTTCTCCATATTTGATGTGGAAAGCGTTGACAGATCTATTCCAGAGCAAGAGCGACCAAAGGAAGCTGGTGCTTAAGGACAAACTCAGAAACATTAAGATGGAGAAAATGACAGTGTCGCCAAGTACCTCACAAAGTTCACTCAGTACGAGATGAAATTTGAAGTGTGGGGGTATTTGTCGATGAAAGGCTGGAAGGTATTTATTCTCCTTGGTCTTCCAAAGAGTTTGGCATTCTCTCAGGTTACAGCCGTCGAAGATTGAGTCAGAGAACGGTACCTTTGAAGATCATGCAAAGGCGTGGTGGAGGACTCTTACGAGGAGATCTTTCATCGGACTTGCAATGGAGAAGAAAATTGCGCTTTGGCTGCCAAGGCAAAGAAGGGGAAGAGCAAGAAGACTTTTCAGTTTGGTGCGAAAGGCAAGAAGAAAGACATGTCCAAGGTGAAGTGTTTTCACTGTCACCAGCACAGACACTATGCCACAAATTGTCTGCAGAAGAAGAAAAATAAGAAGGCTGCCGGATTTGCAGCGGGAGAGGCATTGGCTTCTCAATTCGAACTGGATTTTTCACTGATCGCATGCTTGGTCTCAAGTGTGATGGGATTAGTATGGTTCTTGGACAGTGGTGCGTCATTTCACATGACAGGAGATCGGGATCTGTTTTCAGATCTGGAGGAAAAAGATCTTGGAGTGCACATCAAGATGGGCGATGATGGTAGATACAGTGCGACCGATATCGGCACCATTTCCTTTGAGAGGGAGTCTCGTAAACCCTTCATATTGAAGGAAGTATTGCATGTTACAGGATTGATGAAGAATCTGATCTCTGTGGTGATGTTGGAAGACAAGGGGTATGATGTGGTCTTCAGCGAGGGAAAGGCTTTCCTGCGTAGTAAGACAACTGGAGAGACTCGGAAGATAGGGGTTCGAGTCAAGAACCTTTATCAGTTGCAAGTAGATGGCTGTGAAGCAATGGCATGCAAGGCGGAAGTAGTGGTGAGCCGGGATGATGATGGCGAGTTGTGGCACAGGAGATTGGGCCACCTTCACCATGGCGCTTTGAAGATACTGTAGCAGATTTCTACTGGGCTTCCTAAGGGCACTCTTGCGTAGTCAAATCAGTGCAAGGGGTGTACCTTGGGAAAGTATGTGAAAGCCACCTTTCACGAGAAGGATAGTCGCGCCACGACGATCCTTGAGAGAGTTCACACAGACGCGTGTGGTCCTTTCTCAGTAGCTTCGACAGCAAAGCACAAGTACTATGTGATCTTTGTTGATGATTGCTCTGCGTCTTCGGATCTTCTTCATGCGAAGAAGAGCGAGACATTCAAGTTAAGCGATTAAGGCGGCGGATTTGAGAGGAATCGGGGAAGCAATGTGAAGGCTCTTAGGAGCGACAATGGTGGTGAGTTCATCTCGGCTGAATTCAAAGACTTTTGCAGCGCAGAAGGGATTCGGAGAGAGCTCATCGCACCCCATAACCCACAGCAGAACGGGGTGGCTGAGCGGAAGAACAGAACGATCGTGGGTGCGGCACGGGCGATGTTGCATGATCAGGGCCTACCCCTTCACTTGTGGGCTGAGGCATGCAATACAGCAGTGTATGTGCAGAACCGTTGTCCTCACAAGGTTCTTGGCATGAGTACACCGGAAGAGGCGTTTTCTGGCAAGAGGCCCGATATTTCTCATCTGAGAATTTTTGGCTCACACCAATGCAGCGAGCGAAGGATGCCAGAAAGAAGCTGGATCCAACCGCAGAGGTTGGAATATTTGTGGGGTACACTGATACGCCCCATAACTATCGGGTGTATGTGCCAGATAGTCGCAATACTGTTGTGCGACGGGATATCAAATTTCAGGAGGAGAAAGCCATGCGGTGTTCGCTTGAGAGGGAGCCACACTTGCATGCAGATGAGAGGCTGACGTGTCTGCGACAGGAGCACATGGTTCTAAGGAGGAGCTTACGGAAGTGTGGATGACCACAAGGAGATTCATGGAGTGGAAGAGACACTCATGCAGCGCCAACCATCAGAAGGCGCAAGCGCACTACAAAAGCTGAGCGACTGGCTCAAGGTGTAGAGAGGGTTGTAGGACCACCTACAGCACAGCACAGACAGAGACAGTCACCGGACCGGTACACTGGATACATGGCTCTTGTGAGAAAATGTGTCGTGACAGAGCCATCCTCTTTCGAGGAAGCTGTGGAGGAACCCACATGGGTAGATGCCATGGTGGAAGAGTATGATTCGATTGTCAGAAACAATGCATAGGAGATTGTCCTGCGACCGGAAGGGAAATCAGTGGTGGGTTCGTGATGGATCTACAAAGTGAAGCAGGCGGCTGATGGGAGTGTGGAAAAGTACAAGGCAAGATTTGTTGCCCGTGGCTTCTCACAGATCGAGGGGATCGATTATGAGGAGACTTTTGCACCTGTCGCAAGGTACTCCTCCATATGGACGATCCTAGCTCTCTCAGCGCAGATGGGATGGCACATCCATTAGATGGATGTGAAGACTGCGTTCCTCAACGGATTCATTGAGGAGGTGTATAAGCTTTGAAGGTTGAATCTTGACGAGTGAGTCGCATGTTTTCAGGCTCAGAAGGGCACATACTCAGTGAGAGCGAAACTTTACCCTCGTGCTTGGTACACACGGATGAAACAATTATTTCACGGACACGTTCAAGAGTGAGGCGGATCCTAACCTATACCAGATTGTGGTGGAGGGTAAGTTGCTGATCATTGTACTTTATGTAGATGATTTGATTTTGACAGGTGATGAGCTGTTGATACTCTCATGCAAGGAGGATCTTGCAAAGGAGTTTGAGATGAAGGACTAGGGTCTCCTTCATTATTTCTTGGGATTGGAAATTTGGCGGCTGATGGAGGGCTGACATTTGTTTCTTGGATGAATTGGGTATGACGCGGGAGATGGGAAGGTTCAACATGTAGGTACAGAAGCCTGTTATTACTCCTCTTCCTGGTGGTTGGAGGGATGCTACTTCGTGATTTATGGATGCCAAATACATCGGCGTTGGTGGGAGTCGCTTATGTATACGGAGTCGATACACGGCCGTCTGTGCTATATTGTTAACGGTTACCGCAATATGGTTAAGCCTACCAAGCTCTTGGAAGAAGCGAGGCAAGCATGTATTGCGTTATCTCGTGTGCATCGGGATAACAGGTACGCTGAAATAGACGAGGAGTTGGAGCGAAGCTTCCGCGGCTTCAGTGGGGTGTGGGGGCTAGCAGACGAGGAAGAGCACATGCGGAGGGTTTTTCAGGATTGGATCGGCGGTTTCTGGTACGACGGAAAGCGGATATCCTGTGGGACCAACAGAGTGCAAGTGCATGACGTAGAAGCTTGGCTGCATGCGAGGCCATATGGATGAGGAAGATCCTGGTCGGGTTGTTCGGGTCACACTTGGAGCCTACTGTGATTTATTGTGATAACCATAGTTGCATTAAAATCTCAGCTAATCTAGTATTTCATGATATATCCAAACACATCGACATCAGGTACCATCATATCAGAGATTGTGTGCAGCGAAGAATCATGTTACTTTCATATATTCTCACGGAGGATCAAGATGCTGACATCTTGACGAAGGCGCTCACCAGGAGAAAATTCGAATTCCACAGAGGCAGGATAGGGGTTGTAGATAATCCATATCTTGTTGAGAGAGAGTGTTGAAAATGCAACAAGATGATGGAGCTTAGTGAAATGAAGTCGCCTTCACTAAGTGGGCCCGCAGGCTATTTTTGGCGCAAAGTCTATTTTTAGACATATGGAGCATAGTCTAGGAGTTGCAGTATGCTATTCTTGGATGATTGGTCGAGTTGGTAAAAATAGATGGACTTCTATTTTTAGACATACAGGTCGAAGTCTATTTTTAGACTGCCTGTCTAAAAATAGGTCAGTCAAATATTATTAGCCCTTAATAATATTTGGACTATAAACTTCAGTTTATCCTCTTAAAGCACTTCAGTTGGAGCTACGGATGTGGCCCATGCACCTGACAGAAGGAATTACGCTATTCCTAGGGGTTTGGTGAGCTCATGCATGGTTGACTTTAGTTAGAACTCAAGTGGCGGAGTTTGGTGGAGTTGATGAGACAGTTGGTGGAGTTGTGTTCTGTTTAACTTACTTGAACTAGTTGTACTTAGTTTAACTAGCTAATACACTAGAGATGAGTGGAGTGAATTAAATATTATTTAATTCACTAATTATTAACTCATCATTCAACTCAAGAACACATCTTTTGACTGCAATGCATGGACAGTTTAGTGAAGACCAGTGGAAGAGGAAGATGAAAGGGTGAGTTTGCTATTAGTTGCGACATCAGTTGTGCATGAGATTTGCACAAGCATTGGAGGAGATTGCCCATGAGGATTGCGTAGTTGAAGCCAAGGAGATTCGAACTTGGATCTCTCATTACACCAACTTGGATTGCGCAATAGAGGCAGGAAAATAGTGGATGAGTTTTGACCCTGTGACTTGTTCAAAACTGAGCTAGTTTGTGTGTAACTTTTGGAGACAGTACTGAGTACTTGTGAGGAGTATTGTACTGAGATTGTTACATGTTCTCTTCCATTATAATATACAAAATAGTTGGGGGTTTTCAGCTATAAGCTTTCCCCATTACATATTGTGTTTATGTGCGCATGTGACTGTTTCTATTTCCGCAAATTGATGATCAATTGTAGAAGAGGTTATGTGTTATGCATGAATTCGAATTAGTGTGTGACCAGGATAATCTCAGTGGATAAATCTTCATTATTCAGCAAATTTCTACAACAAAGAAATGATAACTAGTTAAAAACAGGTTGTTATTAACATGTCCTATAGTAATACTCCTAATTATACATTCAGATTTAGAATTAAAACACAGATGTATGCATGAAACAAAAGAAGATAACAGTGACAAGTTTAAGAAAGTACTTCACTCCAGATAGCTTATCACAAGGATCTTGAAGTATGATGCCAAATAGGTGATCCAGTTTGCTACTCAAAATCGAAATCCAAAGCCTTCAAGTCAAAAAAATATCTATAGTAATCTCCAACAATTTTATTCCACACAAAATACTTCCAGGAGTGAAGTATTTATATAAAATGTTTCACAAAATATCCTAGATGACTTCTAGGAATAAACTAAGGAAAATTAAAATAGTTATGTTTATTTTCTTTAAATAGTACAGAACCGAGAATAATTAAGTTAAGTTTTAAGTGAAGCTCTTGTTGAAACATTTTATTGTTTCAAGACTTCGTTCTGTTAGAATACAAGGATCATGTTCATGCCAAGGATTGCTTAAGTGCGTCTTTAACTAGCTAGGATTTCAAACGAATCAGTTGCAAAGGGCTCGCACACTCGAGAAGGTTTTTCATTCATTGTTTTAGCTTAAATTCCTTACTCTGTTTTTGTCAATTCTATTTTCCGAGTAGATTAATGTTGCACTCCAGTTTTGATCATTAGCATAACGTTAAATCATAACTGTGTAAGCCTTGTTCTTCTAAAACATTTATTGAAGATAGATCTTTCTATTTTCAAATTGAATCAACTTTGAAGCAATAAGAATTCACAATTATTTAGTTTTCTTTATTGTTTTTTCATTTATTTTCTTAGATTATAATTATCAATTAATTGTATCAATGGATGTTTTCAAAGGTCACTTCAAGAAGATGATTCTAAACTAAATGATTGAATGTCTAATTCATACAGTTATTGAGTTTTTCTCTGCACATTTTACTTGCTTTGTAGGAACTTAGAAACTAATGTATAATTGATTTCTTACACAACATCTCAAGAGGGTAATACTTCATATTGAATGTTGGAGTAAATCAAACATACATTAGTTTTTTTTTAAGCTTTAACTCTACATGTTTTTACATCTGCTTTCAGATCCTCATTTAATTGCATTACTGGTGTTCCTAAAGGTCATTCCAAGAAGTTGATTCTATCATATTTGTAGACTGAATGATTGAATGTTTAATTCATGCAATTAATGAGTTTTCCTTTTCATATTTTACTTGCTTTTCTAGATCATTAGGTATAATTGGTTACTTAACATCATCTCAAGAAGGTGACACTTCATATTGAATGCTGGAGTAACTAAATATACATTAGTTGTTTTCCTTTGCACAATTTTCTTGATTTTCTAGAACATAATAAGTTAAGGTATAATTAGTTGCTTACACATCATCTCAAGAAGGTGACACTTCATATTGAATGCCGGAGTAACTAAATATACATTAGTTGTTTTACTTTTCTGATTTCTCTTAGAATAGCATTGTAATCTCAATCTCAGATATAAGATTTATCCACGGAATAGAACTAATGATAAGATAGAAATCATTAAGATAGATACTTTGTTTTTCAGATTAGATTCTAACTAGCCAACAGTATTTGATTTATTTTTATGTAAATTAGTTTAACTTAGGAACACTTCATTTTCTTCCTTCTTAAAATTCATTAGATTCAATTAGTTCCTTTCATATTTTTTAGATTAACACTTTTAGATATCAAAGAACAAAACCCCCAAAACAACATAAAAATATATATACAACAAAGTAAGAAGAAGTTTAACTAAGCACATATGGTGCACCACACTTCATCAGTTTACAAAGCTCAGTTGATAGTTTATGTAAGAAATTTAAGACATTAAATTGACTAAACATGGAGTTGGGCTGGAAATGCCCCCTTTCTCTCCTTCACTGCCTGATTCACCCTCAGTGAGAGGCCAAAGCTGAAGAGCTCCCAAAATTTCTTTGTAGGAAAATCGCGTCGATTTTTCACAAACATACGTGTCTGACCGCGCGCGTTTAGCAGTGACCTGCGCGCAACCTTCGTGCCTGTCTGAGCCTTTTGCTCGGAAACCAGAAGTAGTAATTTGCTACTATTTCCATTTTTTCTTTCTTGTAAAGTGACTGGAAGCCCATAATAAATATTTCAGCACTGGTTGAGGTGTCCCACAACTTGTTAAAGCTCACTTTTAGCTGCGTTTTAGTAGTTTAGGTGTTAGTTTTAAAAATTTCAAGTTGATTTTTGCAAAGTTAACACATAGTTTAAGTAGGGGGAAATAAACTTGCATTCCAAAATAATGCATGTTTTTCGAATTTAGGCACCAAAAAACACTTAGTTAATTAGCCAAAGTAAGTGGCCCCAGTCCATGCATTCTTAGCTAAATATTTTTCATTTTCTAGTGTAAAAGTCATTAGTTTTAGTTCAATTTTTTTCACTAGGATTCAAGACCATGATCAAATTGTCTTTAGAGAGAAAGTAATCTCTGCTGTCTTTGCACCTTTGGGTGATCCTAGGAAAGCATATGAACACTCTCTATTGATAACTCACCATCTCCCTACAGTTGATTATTTAGATTAACTAGGAAACATTGTAAGCGGCCCATATCCGCACATGTTTTTCTTTTGAGCAAGGAACAACCAAACATATTTTAAATAGGGGATTTTGAAAAGGATCACCGCATATCCACATGTTCCAACTATGCACATATTCACATTTTTTTCACACACATTCACACCCTAAGTAAATTAAAGCCACCTAAAACTAACTTAACCAAACTCACTAAACTCTCCCCACAGGGGCCACAAGAGAATTTATAGTCTAAGTTAGGACCAAGGGGGTAGGCATCCAATAAGCCGCCTTGGTCAGTCTAGATATTGAAACATATAATTTGACTTTTTAGGGAACTTTCAAATCCATTTATTAACCCACGACAAAGAAAACCCAAGCGTAGCAGAGACCCTATTCAGAGGGGGTTAAGCTTAGGCCAGTGCGTCCGGTATTATTCAGGGCTACCTAACCCGTCTAATACTCGGTACTAGTAGCTGAATTAAAAAGAAGCTCAAGACTCGAACTCTCACATGGGATGGCGATACTTAGTGGAAAAAACTAGGGCATCCTTCCCTATAGGTGATGGTGCAGGAAGCACTAGATCCTCTACCCTTACCTTGGTCGATTTTCTTCGGTTGACTGGGGGCATCACCAGTTATTTCGAGACGTTGTGCGAGCATTCGCAAGATATCTTCTTAAGGCCCAGTTAATTTTGAGAGTGTGAGGACGAGTAGGTCTTCTATGATTTGAGTATCATATGCAAACAACATAAAACCATATTTTTTTATTGACTGATCACATAGGATTAATCTACAGGGAAAATTTATCTTTTATTTTTTCTTTGTTTTATGTATGCGATCGGATTTTTTCTTTGATTATAATATCTATCCTCTCAAATATTTCCAAAACCATACCTATTTGATGCCAGAATGGATCCAACGGAAGCTCGTCGATCTGGACATTTTTTGGACCTCCCCCCATTACCAGGAGGGGTTCCAGGTCTTTCACCATTTAGGCGTCAAAGATGGAACACTGACACCCTTATTTTTTCATCCTAAATTGGGGCAACATTAGTTGGGAACCCTAGTTGGTCACCCAACGCCACACCGGTGAACAACCCCACAGGGTCACCACATACCACTCCTCCCAGAACCCCTAGGGGACAGATCAGTGCAACCCATTTGGGAAGCCAGGTGAACTCGCAGCAGGGTACGTCACAGACAAACCCTATTCCTAACCAAAACATTGTGTTTTCACAAGTTTCAATGGCTACAAACTCGCAGTCACCTTTCTTAGCTTCGTTAAATATACCAAATTTAAACAAGTTGACAAACGACCCCATTGCGCACAACCCTACATGGCCACCCATGCCCACGAAGCTCCCTTCAGACATTCCAAAGTTCAAAGGGAAGCAAGCGAAAGACCCCGAAAATCATGTTATGATTTCCACCTGTGGTGTTCGTCAAACAACATCATTGACGATACTATTCAACTAAGACTATTTAAACACACCCTAACTAGAATAGCCGTGAAATGGTATGTGCAGAAACCATCTGCGACACATGGAGCCTTTAGCACCCTCGCTACTTCATTCCTAACCTATTTTCATTTACCCATCCACCATGATTCTGGAATGGAGCTACTGACCCACTTTAGGCAAACACCCGTCGTCCATTTCTCAGACCATCTCCACAAATGGCGATGACGTCGTAGTTTGTGTAAAGACAAATTCGACGATCGAGTTTTGTTAGACCTATTATTGAAAACTCTCACCGCAATGATTTCAAAGGATGTGGAAACATAAAAATCCATATTCAAAGAGGATGCTATTAACAAGGCCCAACAGCTCGAGCTGATCTATAAGCATTCAGGATATATTTACAATATCCTGCCTAACACCCCACGCCTGCAAACTTACAAATAATTGCTAGGCGCGTCGAACTCCACAAATGGTTTGATCGGTTCATTGACCCAAAATCACCTAAGTAACAGCGCTCAATACCCTTGTTATGAATATGAGTCTACCCAAAACATCCTGCAACCCAGCTACCAGAGTCATCATGCACCTTTGCAAAACATGACCAATAGGGCACATTCCAACAACCATCAGCAAGGAGGTCCATATCCTCTGGCTCATGGGACCCAGTACATAGCTAGAAATGTTGACGAAAGAGCTCCCCCTGAAAAATCATTCAAAAACCAGGGACGAGGGAACCTGGTTGCCTCACTTTCTTGAGTTGTCGAACTTTCCACCGAGGGTGTTTCCAGGTGCAGAGAATATTGCAGACGGTTTGATTGGGTCTTTGACCGAAGGTCACCTAAGAAGTAGTAATCAGTACCTAGGAGACTCAGGGAGTTAACATGTGTGATGAATACTACCGGTTTGATATGGTTCTTTGACCCAAGATCACCTAGGCAGCAGTAACACCCATGATACTCAGGGAGTTACCAGGTAGGTCAATATTGTAGATGGTTTGATTGGGTGTTTGGCCCAAGATCACCTAGGAAGTAGTAGTACCATGCACATCGATACTACAGATGGTTTGATCATGTATTTTTCCCAAGATCACCTAGACACTAGTAGTACCATGCACGTCGATACTGCAGACGGTTTGATTGGGTATTTTTCCCAAGATCACCTAGGCAACAGTAGTACCATGCGCATCGATACTGCAGACGGTTTGGTTGGGTTTTTTTCCCAAGATCACCTAGGTAGCAGTAGTACCATGCGCGTCGATACTGAAGACGGTTTGATCGAGTCTTTTTCCCAAGATCACTTAGGCAGCAGTAGTACCATTCACGTCGATACTGCAAACAGTTTGATCGGGTCTTTTTCCAAAGATCACCTAGGCAGCAGTAGTACCATGCGCATCGATACTGCAGACAGTTTGGTCAGGTCTTTTTCCCAAGATCATCTAGGCAGCAGTATTACCATGCACGTCGATACTGTAGATGGTTTTATCGGGTCTTTTTCCCAATATCACCTAGGCAGCAGTAGTACCATGCAAGTCGATACTACAGATGGTTTGATAGGGTATTTTTCCCAAGATCACCTAGGCAGCAGTAGTACCATGCGCGTCGATACTACAGATGGTTTGATTGGGTATTTTTCCCAAGATCACCTAGGTAGCAGTAATACCATGCACGTCAACACTGTAGATGGTTTGATCGGGTCTTTTTCCCAAGATCACCTAGGCAGCAGTAGTACCATGCATGTCGATACTGCATAAATTTTGATTGGGTATTTTTCCCAAGATCACCTAGGTAGCAGTAACACCCATGATACTCAGGGAGTGACCAGGTAGGTCAATACTGTAGAGGGTTTGATCGGGTTTATGGCCCAAGATCACCTAGGCAGCAATAGTACCATGTGCGTCGATACTGTTGATGGTTTGATCGAGCCTTTTTCCCAAGATCACCCAAGCAACAATAGTACCATGCGCGTCGATACTGTAGATGGTTTGATCGGGTATTTTTCCCAAGATCACCTAGGAAACAGTAGTACCATGCATGTCGATACTGCAGACAGTTCGATCGGGTCTTTGGCCCAAGGACACCTAGGCAACAGTATTCAGTACCCTAGATAATCATATGATTCTACTTAGAATGTATCACAACTTGGCTATCGTGAAAGTCACCCCAACACTCATATACCAACCAGGGAAAAGGGAACCGATATCCCCCATTTCCCACACATAATGGACCACTGGCACAACGTAATGCGTCAATTAATCTAGTGCAACCCTTCTCGGGCTCATCAACAACCATATAAACAGGATAATTATGACAATCCTCCAAATGCTGCAAAAAGAAGCCGAGGAACAAATAAAAGAGAGATCCTGGACAGGATGCAGTAACCAACAACGCCCCCCATGATCTCAATCTGGGGGCAACCCCAACTGAAATCAAAACTAGGAGCCAAGTAACAACTCCCAAGGGAAAACTGGAGCTTAGAGTATCTAATCACGAAACTAAAAGAAACACTGTGATCAACACTCCATAACACCCAAGGGAGGTGCCACACATTTTCAGCCCCGAAAAAATAAAATTTCAATGTCGACAGGTATGCCCTCTCTCATCTTCTTTTTTATAGCACATGTATTTCAATAATATTTGAATAAAGAAGATGCTTTCACTTGGGGTATTTGTTTTTTCAGGTAGTGTGCAAACCATCCACCGCTCCATCCACTGAAAGTTCCAAAGCAGGTATGATTCTACCCTCAGAATGATAGAGTCCCAAAAAAACTCGGCATATTCTGACATCATTTCTCCATAAGAAATTAACCATGAGTTCCAAACACCCGACCATGTTTATCATCACCTCACCTTGCACATGATAGACATCCTCGTTGGTCGGTAGAGCCTCCCCTTCCTTGGCGTCTGTCACCCAAAGTAGACCATATATCACAAAAAACTATGATGCCATGGCCATACCACTTTAGTCTGGGAAGCACCTCATGCCCATTCACCCGCCATGCATCACGTCAAGTTTTACCATATCTAAATAAAACCCCTTTCCTAGACTCCCAATTTTTTTAAGCAGGTTGAAAGCGCACTACCGTGCCTCGCATTTGGCCTACTATACCTCCATTAACATAGCCCATCTACGACATTTTCCATCCACTTCATCAACCCAACACATGAGACCAACCAATGGGGCCCCCACCCTCAACAAAAACACCTTCCTCACATCATTAGTGAGCAAACACTTTCATGTTTTGGGGCACCTGTCTCTATGTTTTGTACAAACCAAACCCCATCATTTTATTCTTTTTGTAAGTGTACAAATACTACAAACGGTGCACTATGTCCCTCACCCACCCATGCACTTTTTCACCCATGACAGTAGTCCTCGGTCACCCTTGGTCGGAGTATCACACCCTCACACATAAGCCACCATGACATTCATAACCAATATTTACCCACCTTGGATGTCCTACTGATTTCGGGGATTTTCCCATCAGAAATAGTTATGACTGCCACCTAGCTTCTTTTTATACTCCGACCTTGGGCCACTCAATCCCCATCATCAGTATTCAGCCACCCCTCGCCATCATGCCTATGTTAAACCTATCACATCCAGGATCCTAATCCCTTGTATCAGTGACTCTCTCATTCAGTTGAGGCTTCCTTTTTGTCGGATCAAAACCTATTTTCCAAAAAGGAAGCAGTACCTTGGATCACCTCTCTAAAAAAAAGGGACATCCTCAGATGGCACTGTGGAAGACATCTTTGCCCACAGATGTCATCGATCCTCCTGACATTCGACTACAACACAAGCTTTCATGTCAAGATGGTATCGTACATTACAACCATTGCATTTTGATCAAATTTGTTGAAGAACTGTGCCTTTATAAGCGTCTCTTTCAACAATGCTTACACGGGAAGGTCCCAACCATACACCTATGCGTACAATGTGAATTTATATGCCATACCAAGTTTATGCATATGGGTACCACATTCCACCTATTGTTAAATAAAAAATGCCCCTGAGGTCGTCATAGTCA